>OZ023265.1:172750442-172922942 GCA_964006375.1 Tillus elongatus | reverse complement strand
ATTGAAATTGACCCCGGATATGGGTTCTAGAGGCCCGCTCATTTGAAAAAAATTTCGCAAAGTCTCACCATCGATACCTCCCTATTAGTGAATTTTTTTTAAATAAAAATTCACCAAAAAAGTGTTAATCATTTAATTTTTTTTAATATTTGGTGCCGGATCATTTTAATTAAAATTCGCTCCCATAACGCACTTGCGGCATCCAGATTTTTTAAGGTTGAAAATGAGTATTTAGATGAAGATTATTATACTTAAGATGAGCCCTGTTTATTGTCGTGTAAATTTAATTGGCGCACGCATACAAAAATGCCGAGTTAGTTACCTAATCATTGGTTACTAGTTAAAAACAACATCTTTTAAAAAAGTCGTGTGAAATCATGCATAAATTATTTTACAATTCAATATTAAAGCTAACAAACCGTTTTGCAATACAGTATAATTGGTGAAATGAAAACTTTATTTTTAATCCTGAATGCAAACATTGCTTTGCTAATTAGTCCTGCTTTCCAGGAATTTCCTCGTTCTTAGTAGGCTGCGTTGTTATTAAAACTTTATAAAACTCTGACAGTCTGTGCGTCAAAATGAATAATAATGGTCCGTTCATAACTCGTAATAATTAATACCAATAACTTTTTATAAGCACTGACTACTAGACGGAAACCACATTTCAGTCTTTTTATTAATCCCATAAAAGTTTCAACATCAAAACTTTATGGGTTCAGTATTGAAAGCACACCCGACAAATGCAATTTTGTAAACTTCTGCAGGCAAATAACCTCAAAAGCTCCTAATCACGGTAGATATCACTAAACGCAATTTAAGTTGCCTCTACTTCTATCCAAGGGTATGCGATTCAAAATAATAGTATTAGGACCAGTTTATACTTTTACATAGAAAGTTCTGCTAGTTACAGTTTACATTTAATTTCCGATTTACTGCGTCTATTGAAAACAAATTATATAATAATAATAATAATAACAATAATATTAATATATATATATATATATATATATATATATATATATATATATATATATATATATATATATATATATATATATTATTTCAACAACACACCACGAAGGCTTACAGCCTAAATACTATGGTACCGTGGGTGTCGACAAGGAGAAAAAAGGCAACTCGTTAATTCTGGACTTGAGGGTTTGGAGGTTCGGGGGAGAAGGAAAAACATGTGCCGGCAAGGAATTCCACAACTTGGAAGTCCTCGGGACAAAAGAGCGGGCATAACAAGATGTTCTATGTCTGGTGACCTGGACAGTAAAAGGGTGCATTCGCTCTGTTCCCCTGGTAGATCTGTTAGGGGCAGCAAGTGGAGGAACTAGGGAAGAAAGCTCCTCTGAGCAGTGCCCGTGCAGATATCTATAAAAAAAGAGAGAAAGAGGTCACCAACGGCACGTCGGTGGACAAGGGATGGCAGTCTTTGGGTGAGGGCAGTGTCACCGATGAGACGTATAGCTCTCTTCTGAATGGAGTCTAGGATATCGAGTGTAGAAGCGGCAGCAGCACCCCAGATGTGGGAGCAGTATTTAAGGTTTGGTCTTATTTGTGAAGTATATAAGGTATAGAGATTAGCTGGTGAAAAGTATTAGCGAGCCCGAAAGAGGAAACCTAATTTCTTAGCAGCCGCTTCTGCAATTGATGTGACATTTTGATGCCAATTGAGATTTCGATCTACAGAAATGCCAACAAATGAAAAAGACTCATTACTTTGAATAACTTGGTTGTTTATTGTGGTGGGTCTAGGGCTGGTGTATCTCTTATGAGAAAGAAAGCAAGACTGTGATTTGGTGGGGTTGAATTGTACAAGATTTCTACTTCCCAGTCTAATATTTTTTGGAGGTCCACGGACATAGAACCCTCCATTAGTCTGAGATCCTCATCTAATTGGGCTAAAGAGACAGGCTTAGAATGTTGTATATTTGAGTGGAGGGTGCTGTCGTCCGCGTAACTGTGAACTGGGTTGGATGTGCTAGAGAGGAGGTCCTTGATGTGGAGAAGAAACAAAGTAGGGGCTAAAGCTGAACCTTGAGGAACTCCTGCATTAATTGGATACAGTTTAGACAACAAAAATGCTCCGGTTGGAGAGGAAATTTGCTGTCCACGTACAGAGTTTTGGTGATAGGCCATAGGCCGGTAGTTTATTAAGCAGCGCTGCGTTCCAGACCTGATCGAATGCTTTGGATATGTCTAGAGCGACAATCTGGGATTCACCGTGTAGTTCCATAGACTTGTACCAAGAATGGGTGACAAAGGAAAGGAGGTCGGCAGTTAATCTGCGTTGACGGAATCCATACTGCCTGTCGTGGATTAGACTGTGTTTTTCAAGAAATTTTAGTAATTGGGTGTTTATATACTTTTCCATCACTTTAGAGACGACTGAAAGGAGAGAAATAGGCCTGTAGTTGCTAGGAAGCACTTTGGATCCTTTCTTGGGGACGGGTTGTATTCGAGCAGTTTTCCAGTTACTAGGGAATATGCCTCTATTGTAAGATGTCTTAAATAGACGAGTGAGGATAGGAGCAAGTTCTGGTGCGCATTCTTTGAGAACAATTGCTAGGATCTCGCAGAGGCTTTCCTGGTATTAAGAGAATAGAGCATATTTCGTACCTTTCTAGTTTTGAAAATGTTATTCGTCATTTTATGTGCGACATTGGGGACTGTTGGTGGTTGAACATTTGGAGGTGGGTTGAGAGTAGAATTTC
This sequence comes from Tillus elongatus, assembly GCA_964006375.1. Classification (NCBI taxonomy): domain Eukaryota; kingdom Metazoa; phylum Arthropoda; class Insecta; order Coleoptera; family Cleridae; genus Tillus; species Tillus elongatus. The sequence continues at coordinate 172,920,219 of OZ023265.1, read as the reverse complement.
CGGCGAACAATGAGGCAAAAAGTTCAGCCTTGCCCAGGGCGGTAGAAACAATTTCATCCCCTGAGACAAGAGGTGGGATCGTGCTTTTTCAGAAATTATTCCCAATAGATTTAGCAAGAGTCCAGAAGGGTTTGCTGCTGCTGGAGCTTAAGAGGACTTTGTTTTTTGATGTGGTTATTAAACGAGTGTTTTGCCTCATTGCGTCGTTAAATGCTTGACGGTTTTTTTGGAGTGGGATTGTGTAGAAGCTTTTTGTGAACTTTGACCTTTTCAAGTCTAGCCTTGTTACAGGATTTAGAGAACCAGGGGTTTTGAATGGCTGCAGAGGTTTTCTGTGTACGTGGAATAAATAATTCCATGCCAGCTTGGATAATTTCGGTAACGTTTTGTGAGATATCAGAGGGGTCAGGGTGAAAGAAGCAGACAGATGCCCATGGAAATGAGGTAATATCGCATTTCGTCCCAGTTCTCGGAGTTGTAGTGCCAAACGATACGTGGGTGTGATGACTGTGTGACCTCGGGTTGCATTGCGCAGGAAGCAGTGACAAAGCAGTGGTCTGATCGAGCAAGGGAGGCGGTGACTGATATTTTATAGCAGTCAGGATTTGTAGTAAGAAGGAGATCCAAGGGATTTGAGCTGTGTGTTGGGATGCGAGGAAAGTAAGTAGGTTGCTGAACCATATTGGCTAAAGAATTGCTGACTGCAAAGGCCTCCGCTGCTCTTTCTTGTGCATCGGTTTTTGAAGATCCTAGCCATTCCTTATTATGGACATTGAAGTCACCAAGAATAGTGACCTCGGAGGAAGGATATTCAGAAATCAGATGGTCTGTTTTTTCAGAAAGGTAATCAAAGAGCTGGACAAAGTTGTTGTCAGAAGGTGACCGGTAAATCGAACAGATGAATTTAGTTGCAGCCCTGAGAGAGAGTTTTATCCTTAGTATGTCTTTTCTCCCAGCTTCTAAATTGGGGAGTCTTGTGCAGGGTAGATTGCTACGGACGTACGCGCACACGCCTCCATGCAATCTAAAAGAAGTAAGGAGCTCATACCCCGGGAAATTATGGTGATTAGTGGCTGTTTTCGCACTGATTTGAGTTTCGCTGAGGTAGAGGAGTTGGGGCCTATTAGCCTGGAGGAAATGATGGTCGGAGGTCAGGTTAGAATTTAGGCCACATATATTCGAGAAGGATATGTTAAATCTTGATGCTGGCGCCCCCTGTAGACCCCTCTCCCGGAGATCCGAATGGGGGGGGGGGTATTTTACCTCTGGAATCTTTTGTACAAGGAGGAGCCATCATCATTTTTGCTTATAAGAGAAACCGACTCATACACCAGAACCGGAAACGTCCGTTAGGACTTTACCGGCCCCTTGATGTAAGGGGTGGTACCTCTTCGGGCGTGAGAAAATCCTTTACTATCACATAAAGGAAAATTCCACTACCACCTACCATATTGCAAGTATATCACACCAGCCAACTATTAAAGAGCTGACCAGTTCTACAACTTGCTCATGAAAACTTCGCCTTGTAAACCGCAATCCTCAATTGACGATATCCCTGTGCTGAAGTTGCTTGAGGTCCTCGGAATCCATACGGTTATGGATTTCTTCTTCAGACCACCTGGATCAACACTGTAACACTGTTGACACACTACTGCGTCCTATGCGGTCGAAAATTTGTCTGATTGAAAAACCGATTTTCTGCATACCAACAATGCACCTCTTTTGAATTCAGTTAAATTATTGTAATTGTTCAGTAAACGGTGTCTAGGCATAATGACATAATGACTTAATAAATTGAGCACAAATCGCTACGGATTTTTTTGGCAAGTCAGTATATAATTGAAAGATACGACTTATTGAAATTTTACGAAGTTTTAAGCAGTTACAACAGTCGCCTGCTTTGCGCACCGATTTACTTTTAGATGTTTTTTTTATATTAAATGCGAGAACTTTTCCAATTCCAGAATATTAAAACGGTGTAAAAGAGGTCATCTTGTCTAACGAAATTTAAACTCTCAGGTGAACAAAGTTAAGATTAATTTACTAGTGTTTGTGCCTCGACGAAACCTTTTCTTACTCCATGCTCCACAGAATCTTGGATAGCATTCCTTGACCTGACAGAGTCAGAGATTCCATTATGTAAATTAATTATATGATATCATGTCGTCTTAGGTATTCTTATTCTTTTAGCTGCGTTTTCTGTTTGCTTTTGATTAGCATGAAACGTAAATCATAATTTACTATAGTCCGCTGTCTAATTACCGGTTGAAATGTGAATAAATAAATAACCTTTTTTTTATTCAAGAACAAGCCTCAGCGACTATTTAGATTATTACCGGAAATAGAACATATAAATTGCTGATAATTATAAAAAGTCTGGACGCAGCAAGTGCGTTATGGAAGTTGAAAAAATATTTTTAATAGCAAATCTGTCTTTTTTTTAATGAAATCAGTATAACCTATATTATAGTAGAAACAATGTACCATATGTCATCAAAATAAGTTTATTGTTTGAAAATGTACAAAAAGTTTCCTACAATACACTTAAAATGTTTCCGAAAAGATTTGTTTCCTAACCAACGAGTCTCAAGTTAGATGCAAATTGAGTTATCGAAATATAAAGCATTTAATCGAAATTCGCTACCAAAACACACTTGCTGCGTCCTGAATTACTTTTCTTGCAAATGTTTATTATATTTAGATGAAAAAGAGGTGTTCTATTTTAAAAAAGAAAATTTGTATCACCAACGACTTATGGACCACGCTGTGATTGTAAAATTAATTTTATAAGATGTAAACTATAATTAACATAGGTATAGAATTTTTTCTCGTATCTTGTATACTAATGGATATATTGAGCTTTTTTCTACGACAATTCCCTAAAAGTTGTAGACTATTAAACCATAAACTCTAACTGCCAAAGCGTCAGAGAAAGAGCCTATTTGAGATGAATGTTCTGGAAATATTTTAGTAAAATTCATTAAAGTCTGGACGCAGCAAATGCGTTATGGTAACGAATTTGATAGAACTGTTTTTAATGCAAAGGTTTTTCTAAGAAGACGTGAATTTTAGGAGATAGTGTAACCTTTATAGTAGAAACAATGTACCGTATTTAATCAAACTAACTTCTTGCTTGAAAAAGTACAAAATTTTCTCAAAGATAGATTTAGAATTTGCCCAAGAAAACTAGTCTGACTTTCCTGGCCAACGAACTTATCCATGTAATTTACAAGAAAACTACACCAGCCAAGATACAATTATTCACAGAAAACTTTTTCACAGAAATTTAAAAAATGTTAGAGATAGCAATGCATTCCCATCCAGTTTGGGACACACTATATATATATATATATATATATATATATATATATATATATATATATATATATATATATATATATATATATATATATATATATACATATATATATATATATATATGTATCCGAGCGATAACTCAAAAAATACTTAACTGATTTGAACGAAACTTAGCGAATATTTTCATTGTATTAAGACCGCGGACGAGTTCGTATATCAGCTATAACAGACATTTTTCCCCCAAAAATATGTAAAAATATTTTTGAAAACGCTATATTTTTGTAAGTATGATAGTAACTGGAATGAGACTTTGCATGTGGCTAGAAATGGTCCAAATCAGAGTAGTTAACTACCGCGCGTAGATTGATTCATACAATAAGTACAAACCATACATCAACGGTAACCAAACTAAATATATACCAGGCATAAAACATACTACCCGAACCAACAATCGTGAAATCTCGGCCACATATATGAAAAATGACAGACGACATGAAATTAAAAATTTGCCCAGTGATTGTTCTTTAACTGGGCGATTCAATCAATTTTTAAAACACACTATACTTGTAGCTTTATGAACGGCCCCAAATACAGTTTTAGCAGTTCATATATATATATATATATATATATATATATATATATATATATATATATATATATATATATATATATATATATATATATATATATCGCTCGTGGGGAAATTCCTTACTAAACGCATAGTTTGCAATATACAGGGAGTTGAATTTTAATTTTTTTTTAAATTTTTTATAAATAATTTCAAAACCACTAGATTGATTTTAATGAAACTTGGAACTTGAAAGTGTATTATGAAAGTGCATATTTTCAAGTGAAAATCTGCTTACAACAGCGTCAGTGGCGTGCGTACGGGGTAACTGTAAAAATTCATTTGGGGAAAAATATGTGCGCCACTGTCTTTTTCCAATTTTGATACATCAGTTATGAAGCTTATTACATAAGCCACAAAAGCTGCCTCTTGGTATTTTTTCGTTCAGGGTATCCCTTAGGAGATATGATTAATTTTATAAAAAGGGGCAAAGTACCGATTCGTTGGAGTAATGAAAACAGTAATCGTAAAGTGCCATGAAACTATAATTTTTGACAGTTCTCTAAATTCTACAATTTTGAAGTGCTTTGTAGGCGTCAAAAGAGTTTTCGTGCTATTCTTTAAATTTTTATACGGTGCAGTATTTTCGTTTTTAGTTATTTGTTGATACTGAGCTGCTCATTAATATTATTTCCTCCTCTCAAAATGGTTTTCATTAAGTACACTTCAGCGGATTTGACTGATATGTTGTTAATTTGTGGACAAACAAATCAAAATGCTAGACAAGCTGTGCGAGTTTATCAGGAAACTTATCCGCAAAGAAGAATTCCTGACAAAAATATTTTCCCACGTATTGTAAGACATTTGAGAGAAACTGGTTCTTTAAAACCTTTAAAAGCTGACTCTGGACGCAGAAGATACCGCCGAACTGTACGAGTTGAAGAGGCAATATTAGAGTTGAACGTGATCCTAGTACAAGTACGAGACTTATTGCCACCGAACTGGGTAATATTTCGGCATCATCAGTTCACAGAACTCTGAAGGATCAAAGTTTATATCCCTATCATTTTACACGTGTCCAGGAACTTCTACCTAGAGACTTTCAACCAAGGGTAATGTTTTGTCAGTGGTTCTTAAACAAACTTAGGCACGACCAACATTTTTCTAAACGTGTACTATTTACTGATGAGGCATCATTTACGCGAAAAGGTATCGTAAATTTTCACAATTGACATACATGGGCCGATGAAAACCCACACTCTCTAAGAGTTGCAAATTCGCAGTATCAATTTTCCATCAATATTTGGGCTGCTATTATTGAAAATCACATAATTGGTCCTGTTGTTCTACCGAATTGTCTTGACCATGAATCATATTTAAACTTTTTACAAAATGATTTGCCGTTGTTACTACCGCTTTTTATGAAAAATGGTACAATGTGGTTCCAGCATGATGGTGCGCCCGCACATTTTGCAGCAGTTGTAAGAACATATTTAGCCAACACATACGGTCACCGATGGATTGGTCGTGGAGGTCCGGTGTCATGGCCACCTCGATCTCCGGACCTGAATCCTCTCGATTTTTATTTGTGGGGTCATTTAAAAGAAATAGTGTATAAAACACCAGTAAATACACGAGAAGAATTGTTGGGAAGAATAGAATATGCATTTGACAGCATTAGAGAAGATCAAAATATTTGCAGAAGAGTAAGAAGATCTTTGCGCAGAAGGTTAAATAATTGTAACGACGCTAATGGTGGTCACTTTCAACATTTTTTTTAGCTTTGTTATTAAAGTCACAAGAGTTTGGAAAAATCATGGTGTCTTTACGATTACTTTTTTCATTTTTTATTTTTATTTTTTATTTATCATTTTTTATCAATGTTTGTAATATTCATTTCAATGTTTATCACCAATAAGTTTTACGTAGGTTAGTTATTTGCACGTTTATTGCTGTAATGTTTACTGTATGTTTTGTTTTTCATATTCTTATGGTTGCAGTAAACATATATTATTATTATTATTATTATTATTATTACGCCGACTAATCGGTACTTTGCCCCTTTTTATAAAATTAATCGTATCTCCTAGGGGATACCCTGAACGAAAAAATACCAATTGTTAGCTTTTGTGGCTTATGTAATAAGCTTCATAACTGATGTATCAAAATTGGAAAAAGACAGTGGCGCACATATTTTTTCCCCAAATGAATTTTTACAGTTACCCCGTACGCACGCCACTGACGCAGTTGTAAGCAGATTCTCACTTGAAAATATGCACTTTCATAATACACTTTCAAGTTCCAAGTTTCATTAAAATCAATCCAGTGGTTTTGAAATTATTTATAAAAAATTTAAAAAAAATTTAAAATTCAACTCCCTGTATATTGGAAACTATGCGTTTCCGGGCCCATGTGCACAGGAACTTTTTTCTTATTTTTTAGTAAGGAATTGCCCCACGAGCGATGGTGCATGTTTTTTGAAACAGCCTATATATATATATATATATATATATATATATATATATATATATATATATATATATATATATATATATATATTATGCTGTGGTTTTGGACTGGAAGTGTAGCATACCTAAAGTAGAAGTGTAAACAAAATCAAGTCAGGTTTCTATAAAAATGATTCTAAAATAGTTTCTTTTAGCTTTGAACTTAAACATAAGACGCAATATACGACGGAAACAGTCGTGGAATGCGTTTCAATAGCAATTCTATTCATTCTGTATTTAATTGTTACGTATACTTTAATATCCTGGTCATTAGGCCGGTCCCAAGTATAATGTATACAAAACGTTCGTTAACGTATCCTTAGATAGCTCAGTGGCACCGTGCTTGTCTTTTACGCAGAAGGTTACGTGATCGATTCCAGCTTGATGAATGTATGTTTTTTGTTTGTTTTATTTTGACATTTTGAAAAATAATAGTGCACAGATTTCATACGTTTCGTTTAAAACGCCTGAGTAGCTTTGTCACCTTTGAGTCTGTAATTATAATTTTCAGCAGATATTTTAGCGAATTTTTATTTAAAAAATTCGCTAGTAGAAAGGTATCGATGGTGAGAATTTGCAAACTTTTTTTAAATGAGCGCGAATTTGGGCCCCCAGGACCCGAAACCAAGGTCCGTTTAAATTTATTATATATATCCAACCGATAACTCAAAAAGTTATTAACCGATTTTGATCAAACTGGACAATAACCTTTATTTTATTAATAGCTTGGATGACTTCGTTAACCAGCCCCATCGGACTAGGTTTTGTAAAAAAAAAAAATTTCCTAAAAAGATGTACCTCAAAAAATAACTAAGTTATTTTAATGAAATGTGGTTGATGTATTGCCCCCGTAAATACCTTACCACGTATCAAAATTCAACTTTCTGCGTTTATAGAAAATTGAGTTATACAAATTTAAAGCATTTAATGAAAATTCGCTACCATAACGCACTTGCTGCGTCCCGAGTTTTTTTTTAAGATATAAAACGATTACATAGAGTTCAGTATATTAACCCTTATAAACAGTAACCCTTTTTGTTTCAATTCACAATAACTTTGCTTAATTATTCAATAAAGGGACTAAATCCCATTATCCTGCGTCATTCCCCAGACTAAATTTTTGTCATGGTACTGATTTTCTCCCTCTAATATAAGGACAGTTCAAATCTCCCCCAGTATTATGTGCGGAATTTTCAATTTGGCGAGCATTATGTTGAACAAAGTAAACAATAGAAAGAGGTTAGGTAAATAATGTAATTGGAAAATGTTTATATAACCTTTGTTGTGAAAAAATAGCGGTATTATAGATATTGTGTTGATATTTAGAGCAACTTGCCTTGAAAATATTGACATTTTACGTGTGTAGTATTCAGGCTGTAAAAAACTGTGGAGTATTGCCAATATTTCGAAAACTACAAAACATATTTTTTGACACTGGGTATATTGATATACTTACATTTAATACTCTGTTGACAAGTAAAAAAATATTCATTCGGGACGCAGCAAGTGCGCTTTTGTAGTGAATTTTCATAATAATAATATGTTATAGTGATTCAGCATTATATTAAAAGTTATAAAACACTACTTTATTTAATTGGGAGCAGTAAAAAATACGGTAAAGAAGGGCAAGCAAAAACACACAACAATTTATATATATATATATATATATATATATATATATACATATACAGGGTGGCGCATTGAAAACGAAACAGACCGATTTGCGTCCAGAGATTTTTTTTAAAAAACGCTGAAACACGTCAATTTTAATATTGAGGGGGACATGTTTTGACATAAAACTCAACTTTGTCACAACAACCCCTTAAGGGTGGTGATAACAACCCTTATATTTTAAATGGGGAACATGGGTCGAGTGTTACATCATTTGAAAGCTCTTTCTTTTCTGAATTCAGCACACCAATTTTTTTGGAAGTTTTATCAACTCGTTTAAAAATTAATCACAGTTGGAGTTGCAAGAACGTATTTCATTCATTGTGATAAGAAATGTGCTGATAGTCAATGTTTTGTTGGTTTGTAAACAAAAAATTGACTATCAGAACATTTCTTATCGGAATGAGAGAAATGCGGTTTATTATTTCAGTTTATCGGTCGGTTTGATACTTGATAGTACTACCGAAAATTAATTTCACAATGGTGTATTCTGTAGAAGAAAGAGTTGAAATAATTACTCTTTTTTCAAAAACGATGACTGTGCCAACCGTACCGCAAATTTGTTTAATGAACGACATCCGAACAGACATGTTAACAGAAAATACATTTTGGAGTTAGTTGCAAAGTTTCGACAAAGTGGTTCAGTAGCCAACAAAAAACGGGATCCTGAACGTGAATTTCCGGTTAGAAATGAGACTACTGAGATTGAAGTTTTAGGACAAATTGCTGCATGCCCAACTTTGAGCACGAGAAAATTGGCCACTGTTTCAAACATCAAAAGAAGAACTATTCAGCGAATATTGAAGCATCATACATTTCACCCGTATAAAATTCATCTTGTACAACAACTGAATGAAGATGATTTTGATCGGCTGCTGGAGTTTTGTGAAGTTATGACTGCACGAATAGCTGATAACGGGAACTCTCTGTTCAATATCTGTTTTTCAGACGTTTTTATTAAACTCTACAGTCAATCGTCATAATTGTCGTTATTGGGCAGATAATAATCCAAGAAATTTTCACGAAGTCCACACTCAAACTCCACAGAAATTGAATGTCTGGACTGGCATTTTTGGAGGCCGTTTAATCGGACCAATTTTTCTTGATGGCAATTTGAATGACGAAACGTATTTGGAGTTACTAGAAGATATCGTTTACCCTATATTAATTGACAATGTTGAAAATGATGATCGCTATCAAGAAAATCAATTAGTGTCTCAACAAGATGGAGCTCCTCCGCATTTTTCACAACGTGTTAGGGAGTTTTTGAACAGAGAGTTTCCAGGACAATGGATTGGGCGTAGAGGTGCTATTGAGTGGCTCCCTAGATCACCGGATTTAACTCCTTTAGACTTAAATTTTATGGGGCCATTTAAAGAGTAGAATTTACGCAACAGAACCGGAGTCTTTCGAAAAATTACGACGACGCACTGTTGAAGAATGCCGTCTAATAACGCCACAGATGCTCCAGAATGTCAAAGCTTGTTTTGAACAAAATTTGTACTTTTGTATGGAAGCTGGTGGTCAACAATTTGAACACTTACTTAACTGAATAAACATTTGTGAACGTTTGGTTTTGTTTTTTAGTTTTTTTTAACGAAAAATTGACAAATTAGTGCACTTCTTATCACAATGAATGAAATACGTTCTTGCAACTCCAACTGTAAATAATTTTTAAAAGAGTTGAAACTTCCAAAAAAAAAAAAGTGTGCTGAATTTAGAAAAGAAAGATCTTTCAAATGATGTAACACTCGACTCATGTTCCCTATTTAAGATATAAGGGTTGTGATCACCACCCTTAAGCGGTTGATGTGACAAAGTTGAGTTTTATGTCAAAACATGTCCCCCTCAATATTAAAATTGACGTGTTTCAGCGTTTCTTATAAAAAATTCTCTGGACGCAAATCGGTCTGTTTCGTTTTCAAAGCGCCACCATATATATATATATATATATATATATATATATATATATATATATATATATATATATATATATATATATATATATATATATATATATATATATATATATATATATATATATATATACCCAACAAAAAATACACTAGAACTCGGAACATAAAGAATTATTGTGGTTCATGCATTGAGGGTGATTGTATGCATTTATAACGGGAAGAAGAACCCCCAGGACAAAGAGGATTTCTGCCCCCTCATCCAAAAACGCGGGGGGTTCTCCTTCCCCTTGTGCATGCATAAAACTACCTTCAAAGCACAAAGCACAAGAAAAATTTCTTGGGAGTAACCCACAAGCAAATTACTGGACCTGAGCGTATATGGGTGTAGTGCGGGGCTGACATGGTTTAAAGGAAGTATTGCTGCAAAATGTGAGAAACGCATCTTTTCGAAGTCCGATTAAATGTTTTTTTAGCATTAAATGTTTGGTTGGAAGTTGTGCGGAGCAGATTATGATAAATGTAATGACGTGAAATACTAAATGTGTAAATTATAATCAAATGCGTGCATTATCATTACGAGTTTAGAAAGACTAGCATCCTGGTTTAATTACCCGTTTAAATACTCTAGAAGGACCAGAGGAATTGTTATTTGCAGGTGCACATTCATAATTATTACATGTGGTAACAATAGCATGTTATGATCCAATAATACAATTAAAGGTAACTTACAATTGAAGCTGGATAGGTTGTGGGTTGCCGTACCCAACACGCGGAGGCTGCCGCTGGTACCTGGGGCTTCGTCCGCCAGGGTGGCCACGTGGGTGCCCGTGTCCAGTTGACAACGCTGTGTCACAAACACGTGGTGCACTTCTTGCTACGTGTCAGTCGCTCGCTGAAAGGATGGTTCTTCCACGCGAGGCTCACGGACCGCTAAATGGCCAAGAAACTATATGAACTGGTGACTACTTATCACCGGGACCTGGTTGGAACCCATATGTTTACAGTGTTGACTGGTCGCCGGACGATGAAGAAGTGATCTTTGGTGTGACCACAGCACAATCAACTATTATGCTGTGTCTGACTACCACTCACGTTTCAGCCGGTCTTGCTACGACCTTACTGGACGCTGGATGACATGGAAGTGAAGTGCTCTAGGGTTATCTTGTAGCTCCTTCTCTCGGTTGTTGACCCTTGATGACACCTGTCACAGGGATCCAACTGTTGGTTGTACTTGCGACTCCGGTGGCTGTTGTTGCCAACTGTTACAAGACCATGTCGTAACCGCCTCTGGGTGGCTGTTGTAGGAATCAAGGGGGGCTTTTAGGATGGGATTGGACAGGGTAGACTCGGGGAGATTGAGTGTGAGGATTAAACAATATTAGAACACAACAAAAGTTTTACAACAAATGGTCTCTATGGCAACGATATATCCCAAAATACGCGCTTTCGAGCTTTGTTCGTATAGACCATTTTCATATCTCCCCTGAAACCTCGACATTTTGCTGCCCGGCTTGTGTGGTGTAACAGCAGATCAAATTGAGATGGTGAGTTGAATCGTATTGCGTTCTCTGACGAGTCCTGATTAGGTCATTAGGTCACAATGGTGGCAGAATAGTAGGACAATTACGTGGAGAAAGCAGAAATCTAGAATATGTTATGGAACAGCCCGTACACGGGGGATGAAAGCATGTGGTGCGATAACCTACGGTAGCAGATCACCTCTAGTTTTTATTGACAGAAATTTGAATGCAAATGATTATATACGTAACGTACTTGCAGCCTGTTGTACTGCGAAACCTACAAGGGAATGGCAGTGCCCCTTTTCCAACAAGACAACGCACGCCCTCATACAGCAACGATTACTACAAGGTTCTAACAAAAAAAATAACTTAACCTGCTTCCATGGCCTTCTCGCTCTCCAGGCTCGTCACCAATTGAACATAATATGTGGGATATGAGTGGCAATCGACTGAATAATTTACCTCAACCACCAAATAACCTAGTTGACCTTTGTCACCGAATTCACAAATAGGGATGACATTCCTCAGGAAACCATAAATCATTTAATTTCAAGCATGCCTCGAAGAGTTGTCGAATGCATATCAAACAGCTGAGGAGGCACTCATTAAATAACTTTGTTATTTTTACTTTAGTTTGAAAATGTAATCATTTTTTAGGTTTGATTATAATGTATAAATTTTATTTAAATTGATCAACGCTTACTGTGTCCTCTGGGTTTTTTGAAAGTCAGTTATGTTCATGATAAGCGGTTTTCTCTTTTTAGTGAATTTTCTTTAAAAAAATCCGCCGAGGTTTTCCCGAAAAATTTTGTGTTTTCTTTCGAAAAAATTTTATATCTCCGGAATTAACAAAGTAAAGGCAACCAAATTTGGTGTGCCGATTTATATAGTTTTAGGTAAGTTACCCACCAAAATCTAACTATGTAGGTTGAAGGACAAAAAAGTTACAGGCATTTAAAAAAATTAATTTGGGTTTTCCTCAAAACGTCAAAGTCGCGATTTAAAACGTCAAAATTGGTAATATTTAGGCAATGAATCTGAAACTAGTATTAGCTATGGAAAGAAAATGTCTCAAGAAGAATGTTTTACAAAGCCTGAAGTCTTAGTTTCAATCGTCATTGTCCTTCATTTTACTAAAATAATCCCAGAAAATTCATTTCAAATAGACCCTTTCTCTGATGCTTTGGCAGTAGTGTTGGCTATAGAGTTTATCGGTTAATGGTATACTATTTTTGTCGAATTTTCGTAAAAAATCTTTAAAGCTCAATATATCCGTTATTATGGATTATACGGAAAAAATTGTATACATTAATTATAGGGTGTCTTGAGATACATTTTAAAAATATTTCTACAATTACTGGTGGCCCATAAGTCGTGAACCATGTAGCAAAATTAAGGTCTCTAAGTTTAAAGACAAAAAAGTACCGGGCAGCTAAAGAAAGAAATTTTGAAGTTTTCCTCAAAACGTAAGACTAGATGCATTCTCGCAACAATTAGAACCGTAGACCGGTTTCGCTCTCATTAGAGCTCTTCAGTACGGCATACTAATTGCAGCAAAAATGCACCAAAAATAACACGGCTATCGTATAGCCAGTCTCAAAACACTAAGTGAGTAGCGAACGTGTCGCTACTTAGTTCGGAACCAAGTACTTGTCACGCCCGCTCCAAATAATACAGAGTATTAAAAATAGAGACGGTATACAACTAACTAACAATTCAAAAAATTGTTAGCCCTGGCCCATTTCTACCCCAATATAGGGACAAAGTATGTAAGACTAGATGCATTCTCGCAACAATTAGAACCGTAGACCGGTTTCGCTCTCATTAGAGCTCTTCAGTACGGCATATTAATTGCAGCAAAAATGCACCAAAAATAACACGGCTATCGTATAGCCAGTCTCAAAACACTAAGTGAGTAGCGAATGTGTCGCCACCTAGTTCGGAACCAAGTACTTGTTGTCACGCCCGCTCCAAATAATACAGAGTATTACAAATAGAGACGGTATACAACTAACTAACAATTCAAAAAATTGTTAGCCCTGGCCCATTTCTACCCCAATATAGGGACAAAGTATGTAAGACTAGATGCATTCTCGCAACAATTAGAACCGTAGACCGGTTTCGCTCTCATTAGAGCTCTTCAGTACGGCATACTAATTGCAGCAAAAATGCACCAAAAATAACACGGCTATCGTATAGCCAGTCTCAAAACACTAAGTGAGTAGCGAACGTGTCGCCACCTAGTTCGGAACCAAGTACTTGTTGTCACGCCCGCTCCAAATAATACAGAGTATTAAAAATAGAGACGGTATACAACTAACTAACAACCGGTCTACGGTTCTAATTGTTGCGAGAATGCATCTAGTCTTACATACTTTGTCCCTATATTGGGGTAGAAATGGGCCAGGGCTAACAATTTTTTGAATTGTTAGTTAGTTGTATACCGTCTCTATTTTTAATACTCTGTATTATTTGGAGCGGGCGTGACAACAAGTACTTGGTTCCGAACTAGGTGGCGACACGTTCGCTACTCACTTAGTGTCAAAACGTCAAACTCGCAATTTGAAACGTCAAAATTGGTAATGTTTAGGCAAAGAATGTGAAACAAATACCGATTGTGAAAATAAAATGAGTGTTCTGTGAACCCTTAAGTTTCAGATTCAACCGTCATTGCCCTTCATTTGACTAAAATATTTACAGAAAATTCATTTCAAATAAACCCTTTCTCTGATGCAGTCGGTTTAGTTAAGTTGATGCTTTCGCTGTAGGTTTAGTGAAGTTTATGGTTTAACGGTCTATAATTTTTAGCTAATTTTCGTAGAACAAATTCGGTACTGCATTTTAGCACATTTTACCGAAATATTATGCATGTTTGTAAGAAAAAAATCTCGACTCAGTAAGTGCATTTTGGTAGCGAATTTTCATTAAATCCTTTAAATTTCAATAACTCAATTTACTATTAACGTAAGTTTTGTTGGTAAGGAAACCAACATTTAACTTAATTTTCGGAAAATTTTTGTATGAACGCAGCAAGGGCGTTTTGGTAGCGAATTTTCATTAAATGTTTCAAATTTCAATAACTCAATTTGCTAATAACCTAAGGTTCATTGGCTAGGAGACCAGTTTTCTCAGAAACAATAAAAGTTTATTTTCGGAAAATTGTTGTAGATTTTCAAATAATTGTTTTGATAAAATATGGTACATTGTTCCTACTATATAGGTTATACCGGTAACCAAATTGATGCGTGCTCGCATTAGAGCGATATATTTGTAATTAAAAACATTTTTATGAAAATCACTTCCATAATGCACTTGCTGTGTCCAGACTTTTTTTTCTGTTTACTTCCATCTGAGCTAAGATATTGATGAAATGGTGTTAGTCGATACATTATAAAGATATATTACAGTACGTTCATAAAAAACAACTTTCAAATATAAAAGGAATTAGATGATAAATTATGCAAAGCTGATCCCATTGAACTAAGTAAATATTTCCTATAGTTTTCAAGATCCCGATCGTGTTGACACTAAAAATTTTGTACCTTGTGTAAATATTTTAGTTTCTAAATCTAAAAACATGTAGGTGCTTAAATTTTATGGAGATCCAATGGAACAAGACAGTATTAGCTGAAATAATATAAAACGTATGTTATCAGCTTAGCTCTAAGGAAAGGAAACTTCAACTTTTTGGTCTTTTGCTGTAATCTAGCAAACTGTAAATCTATGGACCTTAAGGCGGGACTTAGCAGTTCACTGTAAAATAGAATTCTGTAATCCGCTAACTCTGAGCTGGACAATATCCTATCCACGGTCCAATGCATTAGGAGGATCGATATAGAACAATGGACTTGTGATTTTCTATGCTAGATTTAATAAAAGAAAATAATCTAATAAGTACAATTTGAAGAACCCAATTCAACATAATACAGTTTTTATAACTGACGATCGTTTCGCTAACAAAGTCAGCGTCATCAGAGAGATGAATAAACTAAGTGAATAAAGACTACAACTACTACCTATATGTTAGTTGCCAATCAGTTGCGAACAGCGTCCTCTAGGAAAGCATTCAGACACACCCCCACTGTTGAGTCTTAAATCCCTGTGATTAAAACTGCCTACCTGTCTTTGTTATGCTATGCGTCGTTATCAAATATTCCTTCTAAGGAGGACACCCTGGTTATTAAGATAACATTTCGAACAACGGACTACTTTGAACCGGACCTGCTCTAGCCATCGAAACATTTTTGTTCAAATTTCTAGCGATATATGTATACTTTCGTAGGCATCTAGCTGACGCGACTGCCCGACATTTTTGAGTTAACTTGAGATTTTCTTTATGTACGTGATGATTATTATCCCAAGTATGCTGAGCAATACATGACTTGTTAATAGTGCTACATCTCATTTACGCGAAATGTTCTTTAAATCTTGTTTCAATAATTATTTCAGTTTCTGATTCATGCAAAGATTTATTAAATTTATATATTCTTTGCAGACCTCTTCATCTATGTTGTCATTTTAGTGAATTTTCTTAAAAAAAATTAACTAATGAGGAGATCCCGACTTTTGAATTTTGAAAAAATTTCTTCAAATGAGCGCTAATTAGGCCCCCGAGAACACATTTCCGGGGTCAGTTAAAATTTTTATATGCTTATATATATATATATATATATATATATATATATATATATATATATATATATATATATATATATATATATATATATATATATATATATATATATATATATATATATATATATATATGTATCACACCGATAACTCAAAAAATAATGAGCCGATTTTAATCAAATTTGGTGAATACCTTTCTTTTGCAAATGGCTTGGATAAGTTCGTTATCCAGGAAAATCGGTCCAGGTTTTCCCGGAAAATTTTGTGTTTTCTTTCAAAAAAAATTTATATCTCCGGAATTAACAAAGTAAGGGCAACCAAATTTGGTAAGCAGGTTTACATCCTTATAGGTAAGCTACATATTAAAATTTAGCTCTGTATGTCAAAAGATAAAAAAGTTATAGGCATTTGAAGAAACATAAATTGAGGTTTTTCACAAAACATCAAAGTTGCGATTTAAACGTCAAAATTGGCAACATTTAGGAAAATAACTTGAATCTAATACGGGCTATGGAAATAAAGTGTCTCAAGAAGAATGTTTTACAAACCCTGAAGTCTTAGTTTCAACCGTCATTGTCCTTCATTTTAATAAAATGTTTCCAGAAAATTCATTTCAAATAGACCCTTTCTCTGACGCTTGGCAGTAGCCTTAGCTATAGAGTTTATCGTTTAATAGTATATAATTATAGAATTTTCGTAAAAAAATCAATAAAGTTCAATATATCTGTTATTATACAACATATGAAAAAAAATGTATATATTAATTATAGGGTGTCTTGAGCTACATCTTAAAAAATTATTTCTACAATCACAGGCTGGCCCATAAGTCGTTGGTGATACAAATTTTCTTTTTTTTTAATCAAACACGCCTTATGTTATTGCATTTTTGCATTTTCCATCGAAATATAATGCATGTTTGTAAGAAAAAAAATTCTGGACGTAGTAAGTGCGTTATGGTAGCGAATTTTGATCAAATGCTTAATATTTGAATAGCTCAATTTGCTATTAACCTATAAGGTTGACCAAGAAACGAATTTTTTCGGGAACACTTTAAGTTTACTTTCGGAAATTTTTGTACATTTTCAAACAATAAAGTTATTTTGATGAAACATGGCACATTGTTTTTACTATATAGATTATACTGGTAACCAAATTTGATGCCTGCTTTCTTAAAAAAACACACATTATTGCTATTAAAAAATAGTTTTATGAAAATTCACTACCATAACGCACTTGCTGCGTCCAGAGTTTTTAACAAATGGCCTAAATACGTTAGCGTTTTTTTATGGTTAGCGGAATCTACGACAAAACCGTTGTCTGTTTACCATTTCAACTGCGAATTACGAGAGGTTATAATAACATTTTTAAGAAAGCCAATTGGCAGCTAACATTTTCTACAAAAAAATATATTTAAAAAATTGCACGCAGCAAGTGCGTTATGGTAGTGAACGTTCATAGAAATGATCTAGCACCAAATATTTTTATAACTTTTTTCTCTTTTAAGATATAAATACAAGTTTTGGTACATAGTTTCCTTTTAATATGGTAAACTTATGTATCGAATTTGGTTACCATAGCATTTTTATTTTTTTAAGATAATTTTTTTCCGAAAGAGAACCCAAAATTTTCCCGGAAAACCTGGTTCGATTTTACTGGCTAACGAACTTTTCTAATCCCCTCACAAAGGGAAGGTATGTGCTCAATTTTATCAAAATCGGTACATTATTTTTTGAGTTATCGGTGTGATAACTATATATATATATATATATATATATATATATATATATATATATATATATATATATATATATATATATATATATATATATATATATATATATATATATATACAGAGTGGCTGGTAAGTGGTTGCATTCCTTTGAGACAGTGATAGTACATCTCTTTTGCAACATAATAAGCCATATATCACATTATACACAATCCTCTGGTTTTCGAGTTATTTCACCTTTAATGATTTTTCGCAAATTCATCATATGTTGCTACTAGTATTCAAATTTTAGAAGAAGTGGTGAGCACTTTTACAGTTTTTTTCTTTCCGATAGTGTAGACATTAACGCACGCTGTGCAATCATTACTATGTTGAACAGGATAATAGTAAAGAGATGTGAGGGCAGAAATTATCAGTGTCGTGAAAAAATTCAAATCAATTTAACATTTGAAAGACGTTTATTTTACAAATTTGATAACAAAAAATTTCTACAAATACTGTAAAAAACTTCGCCGGTCCTCTAGCTTTCTAATGATGTACGAATTGTTAGTTGTCTTCTAGTTATATAGATACCTTACATGCAATGAGGCGACATATGTACATGTTATTTATTCGCCATATAGTTTGCAAGTTAAGGATATAGTTTGCAAGTTATTTAAGGTTGCTATGGAAATAACAGCAAAATGTCAATTGTAATTTACTGAGACATTTGTCACATTTGATTGTCAACGCGTGTGATACTTAAGTTGTCGCTTACGTAAAGAAGATTTGATAATGACAACATTTACAAATGCTGAATATGCAGATATTTTATTCATTTACGGTTTATGTAATTGAAATTCGGCTGAAGTTCAACGTGAATATGTACGGCGCTTTCCAGATAGGCGCGTACCTCATTTCACAGTGTTTGGAAGAACATACAGACATATTTTGAAAATCATGTGTTACTCAGCATAAATGAGTGAAGAATGGAACCTCGTGCACACGAATATCTATATTAGAGTTTACGCGGTGTTGCCACTTCCTTCTCTTTATTTATCTAGTCTTCGCTACCATAACGCACTTGCTACATCCAAACTTTTTCTAAATACTGTGATGAAGGATTATTTTCTATTGGTCTGTCGTAGAAAACGCGTAATTACTAAGTCAATAAATAATTAAATAGAGAATAACAAAATACAAACGACACAAATATTTGGTAAAATATTTTCACCATAAAATATTTTAGAGCTACTTATATTTCATTAAATGTGTATTTCGTATGAATTATCTTATCCAGCCGTGATAAGGTGATTAAATTCCAAGCATCGCGGAGATTTTTGCCTTTTGTGAAAATCGTATAAAAGTACAGTACAGTATTGGGAATTCCGCTAGTAAGCTGTGACAGTGAGCTGTCACCAGCCCGTAGAAACCCTACCGATTCCGATTCCGCTTTCCTTTCGAACGCACCTGGTTTGGCTGATTTCGGTATACAAAAATATCGTCATAGGTGAGAAATTATCCGTTTTAATTAATTCATATTTTGTAGCGAATGTTCATATATTTTATATTATCTCGCTTCTCAGTCTAAATCTCCGCCAGCGAGTTATTTCTGCTTTTCCTGACCTGCCGCCGTTCCTCTATACAATTCTCGTATGTCGGATCGTCTTGCATTATTTTTGTGAGGATGCTGAGAATTCACAACTCACTTAAATAATCGAGATTAATTCATCGTAGCTTGATCCCGATAGCGACGTTGAGGATTCACAGCCTATTTAGGTCACTCCAAGTGACACGTTCCTTTCCAATAAGCCCTGTACACTTCGTCTGGCTCCAGGCTTTCCGCCCCATACAGTATAAGCACTTGTGTTATTTTAGTGAGGACGCTGAGGATTCACAGCTTTCTAAACTAATCAAGATGGTTGTGTCCTGGTTTGGCCCTAGCAGAGTTGCTGAGGATTCACAGTCCACATAGGCCTCCCAGGAACTATCATCTCGTCTCTTCAATCCGCATTTTTTCGTCTCCGCTGGCCACTGCTTTGACTCAGAGCTTATCGTTATTATTTTGATCTTGTCTATCGCAATGTGTCGCCGGCCTGCCGTATCCTTGTTTGGGTAAAACACCGCTCGTATCACATATACCTGGCTGAATGCATACGCTTCATCATACACTAACTCTTACCGCTTTAGCGAGAGCCACGTTCTGATTAATGTTATTACCCGCATATTTTATTTGTAGATAATTTTTAACTATTGTTTTGTATATATATATATATATATATATATATATATATATATATATATATATATATATATATATATATATATATATATATATAGTTTATAATCTAAAATATAGGGTTGGGTAAATAAAATACCTCCAGTAATTCGTATCTGACCCGTTAACCTATACTTACAAAATCTGCTACATCTTTCGATAAGACCGGAGTGTTTCAAGTAAAAGTTGAACCAATCACATTTTGACACGTTGCGATACCCCGAATCTATGTCAGGCCGGGAAATTGTCGCGCTTTACCTCGTACACCCCACGTTTGATTCTAAAACACAACGCAGCTTTATAATTTATAGCTTAATGCCCAACAGCATAAAATTCAATTTCACTACCCTGATGCACTTACTGTGGCAACGCTTTTTCTGTACCTGAGCTGTGTTCCAGCTAATATATCTTTACCGTTATGCGGATAAAGATTAACAATCACCTGAAAACGAATTTCAAAGCACATTCAAAGCACAAGTCCACATTCACTCATATTATCCCACATTTTCCGCTTTACCCGTCTGAATTTGCAAATGACTAGAATCAAGTCTTTTTATGTGCGTGTTCGTAAAAACGTGGAATACAAGAGTAGAAATGAGCTTTTTTGACGAGAACGACGCCAAGTGAAGCTGTTAAACAGTTTTCCATTTAGCAGCGTGAACAATGCAGGCCATAACAAAAGCGACAAATAAAAGTTAGAGTGGCCTGAAATGAGCGGTGTTGCCGTAATTCCGTCAAACTGTCAATGAGTTCCACATCACCGGTTAGCAGCTCTGTCGGATAAGCCGGGAGAAAAATTAGGTCGTAGATTTCTTGTAGATTGCTGAAGAGATAAATGAGTCTTTCTTGGTAGGACATTGAGAGAGATAATATGACATCAATGGGGAATTGTTCGTGTTGTTCGGAAGAAATATTAACTGTATAATAGTAGTATATAAATAACTGCTTTCGCGTCGATACAAACCTCAATTAATCTTCACTATCAAAATATTTCTTTATTATATTTTACTAAGGCTAGATGTATGCTCACAACAATTAGAACCGTAGACCGGTTTCGCTCTAATTAGCGCTCGTCAGTACTGTATACTAATTCCAGCGAGAAAACACCTATAAAGTAATACGGCTATGGTAGTCAACCTCACAACACATAGTGAGACAGGAGTCGCCATCTCGTTGCGGACCAAGTAGTATGTTGTCACGACAGCTCCAAATGACACAAAATGTTAGAAACTAGGAACTATGTACAACCAACTAATAACTTTGTAAATGGTCAGCCCTTGCCGATTTCTTCCCTTATATAGGGACAATATATGTAAGGCTAGATGTATTCTCACCACAATTAGAACCGTAGACCGGTTTCGCTCTAATTAGAGCTCGTCAGTAGGGTTTTATAACATTGTGTGTTATTTGGAGCTGTCGTATCAAACGAGATGGCGACTTCTGTCTTACATATCACTATGTGCTGTGAGGTTGGCTACCATAGCCATATTACTTTATAAGTGTTTTCTCGCTACAATTAGCATACCGTACTGACGAGCTCTAATTAGAGCGAAACCGGTCTACGGTTCTAATTGTGGTGAAAATACATCTAGCCTTATATACATTGTCCATCTATTGGGGAAGAAATGGGCCAGGGCAGACAATTTACAAAATTGTTAGTTGGTTGTACATAGTCTCTATTTTATACCATTTTGTGTTATTTTGAGCTGTCTTGACAACGTACTACTTGGTTCGGCAACGAGATGGCGACTCCTGTCTTACATCTCACTGTGTGATATTTTACTAAAATAAATTAAAGCAGATTATATCAATAATAAATTTAGAACCTCGTTGGTCCAGGGGTAAGAACGTGCGCCTCTGAACCGAAGGGTACTGGGCCGATTCCCAGAGTTCCCCTTTCATTTTTTAAGTACATACTGTAAAATTAACATCAACCGAGGTTGTTGCATTGTATCTGAGCAAGTTGAATGTCTGTACCTTCCGCCCTTCGAAGAGGCGTAAAGCCGCCGATCCCTCGTCCATGTGATGCTGGGCACGTTAAAGATCCCTAGCCTCCTTATAGAAAAGCAAGCGTTCGGCAAAATTTCCAGGATAGTGAGGTGAAACTGCTCCCTGCCGTCAATTATTAGCCATAGTCGTGGTAGTAAGCCGACGTTAAAGTACAGACAAAACTAAAAAATGAGTTTTAAGACTTGTTAACCAGGTACGCTGTGGAGACCCCAATTAACCACAATATAATTTTCAGACCTGAACATCGTTCCGCTAGCAATGTTAGCGTCATTAGAGGGATGATAAAGCATGATTACTCATCCTTCTGATGAGGCTAGGGTTGTTAGCAAAACGATCATCAGATCTAAAAAATATGTTCTGGAGAGTTGGGTTCGCCAAAGGTACTTATGAGTGCTCCTCGCAAGTTCCAATCTTCACTCAGTTAAATGTTATTGGTATTAGGTAAAAGTTGCGAGTTTTTTACTTATTTAAACTGACGCCATGGAGCAGTTTACTCTCACCAAACTCAACTAAGCCCTATCGCTTGTAGACACTATGGGGATCTTTGACGTACCCGCCATCACAGGGTACAAGAGATCGACACCTACAAATTATGAGGATGATTTCCATACAGGCACGGCTTCTCTGAAAAAACTTTTTGCAATATTGGTTTTCCGTAACCTGCGCTAGTTTCAGAATATTTGTTAAAAAATCACCAGTTTTGACATTTCGATTCAGAACTTTGACGTTCTTTTTTTAGTAAAAACAATAAAATTTCCAAGGTTATTATATTTGTGTTTCCTGAGCTTTTTGCATCAGGAACGCTCAATACCAAAATGTAATTTTGGTTTGTGCTCTTTTTTCACCTCCAGTGAGATAATTTGTTTTCTTTGAATGCTCATAACTTCTCTTTTAACCAATGGACCTGTATTTTGGCATTATATATACGAGTAGCTATGGTACGAAGTTTGGCTACAATAACTTTGTTATCATGGTGTTCTCATGTTCTCATCGATGACCCTACCCTCACCCAAAGGCTGCCATCCCTTGCCCATCGACGTGCCGTTGGTGACCTCTCTCTCTCTCTCTCTCTCTCTCTGTCTTTTATAGATATCTTCCATAGTTCCTCCACCTGCTGCCCCCAACAGATCTACCAGTGGAACAGAGAGAATGCACCCTTTTACTGTCCAGGTCACCAGACATAGAACATCTTGTTATGCCCGCTCTTTTGTCCTGAGGTCTTCCAAGTTGTGGAATTCCTTGCCGGCACATGTTCTTCCTTCTCCTCCGAACCTCCAAACCTTCAAGTCCAGAATTAACAAGTTGCCTCTTTCCTTTTTGTCGACACGCACGGTACGATAGTATTTAGGCTGTGAGCCCTCGTGGTGTGTCGTTGAAATAAAAATAAAATAAAAATCTTTTGTTATACATGAATGTTGTGGCGGTGGTTCCGACCGCAGTGTTTCCGCCAACACTACTCTGTGTTTCTGCGTAAATACTCTTGACAGTTGAAAGTCATGTTCTGCGACAGCCAGCTGTCAAGAGCTACGTCAACTAAGAAAACATCAGGCGATTTCTCTCTTCTCAGAGTTAACCTGATCAAAAACAACTCACTGTCAAGCTTTATCTGTTCACACTTTTTTCGAGTCATGTATAGTGTATCACGTGTAGATATTTAGTGCATAAAGTTTAATCAATTTGTGAAATAATAAAGTTATGTTAAATGTTTACCTTTGGATTTAATATCACCATCCCAGGTAATCCAGAGCAACAAGTGCGAGATGTAATTAACATCCATAAATGTTCTAAAAAAAATCCAAAACTCATCAAATCAATTTACTAAAGGAACACGCGTGCCATCGGCACAAGTTCTTACCCCTGTGCAACCATGGCTGCGTTCATAAGCCTAAAATAACGAAATACGTATTGAATTAAATACCCGTTAAAATGTAAGTAAATGGAATCGAATTAAAATTCGTTAAAAGAGCTGGCAGGATTTCGTTTCTTGTTGAGGTTAAGGTATCATTAATTCTTGTTTTAATATCGTTTTTGTAGATTATGCAATATTTCAAGTGTGTTTATTAAAAACTAACGCATCAGGTCCCTAAATTTAAACCCCAGTCATATGTTTACTAGATATTAATTTTGCACAGCCCATACAATCTCCGGGGATTAATTGGATCATGGGGTTACTGCGGCAGAATAATGTAATATGTGACCTAAAATACCTGGTCCCTTTTAATTTTAAAAACAAATGACGATTTTTTAAAACAATACGGTTAAGTTTATACCGTTACTAACATTTTTAAACAAACACTAAAATATTAAAAAATAAGCGAAAGGCCGGAGTAGCCGTACCATGACTTTACACACATACAATAACATTTTTAACACTTTATGTACTTAAACGAATGACATTTAGTGAAAATATCACTCATTTGTGTACGTAGCGTGGGTGTATGATATGGAGTTCAAATTCCGTTTATGGATACTGTATGCAGTCACTATACGAGTAGTCAATTAACATTCGCCGTAAACATATGCACTTTCTACAGGGCAGTCAAAAAGTAAAAAACTTCGGGACGCAGCAAGGCAGCAACTGCGTAAGGTTAGTGAATTTTCATAAGAATAATATATTAGTGATTTAGCCTTATATTAACAGTTATAAAAAATTAGATACAGGCTTGGAGACTACTTCTCTGGCTTCACTGTTGGTTTTTGTAGGTGAAGGACGTAGCCAGCACGTGAGCTAACTGGAGCAAGTGGCCTTTCGAATTCTGGAAGTTCTAGAACTCCATACTACATACAGACTTGGAGACTACTTCTCTGGCTTCACTGTTGGTTTTTGTAGGTGAAGGACGTAGCCAGCGCATGAGCTAACTGGAGCAAGTGGCCCTTCGAATTCTGGAAGTTCTAGAAAGCGCTGGCTACGTCCTTCACCTACAAAAACCAACAGTGAAGCCAGAGAAGTAGTCTCCAAGTCTGTATGTAGTATGGACAAGTTTCACCAAGTAAGGGCAACAACAATCAATGAATTATTAAAAATTACTTTAGTTAATTACGAACAGTAAAAAATAAAGTAAAGCTAAGCACACACAAACGTTTTGTTTACATGCTACTCCAGATTGTCTTCATGCATCGGATATTATGATATTATATTCAAAGCATACGTAATAATTAGTTACAGAATTAGTAGAATTACCATTGAAACACATCCCACGACTGTTTTGGTCTTATATGACGTCTTATGTTTAAGTTTAAAGATAAAAGAAACTATTTTAGAATCATTTTTATAGAGACTTGGCTAGATTTCTATTAGATTATGCTACACTTTCAGTCCAACACCACAGCATAATATATCTATGTTGTGCTAAAACTGTATTTAAGCCGTTAATCAACCTACAAATATAGTGTATTTTAAAAATTGGTTGAATCCCCCAGTTAAATAACAATCACTTGACAAAGTTTTAATTTCATGTCGTCTGTCATTTTTCATGTTTGTGGCCGAGATTTCACGATTGTTGGTTCGGGTAGTATGTTATGTGCCTGTTATTTATTTTGTTTGGTTAGCGTTGATGTATGGTTTATACCTGTTGTATGAATCAATCTACGCCCGACAGTTAACTACTCTGTCAGACATTGGACTTTAACCACTAAGTCGTTAATTAATGAAAATTCGCTAAAAACTGTGGTTTAGCGAGCTTTTTTTTAAGAGAATCGTTATAAGAATAGTCATGTTTTTCGATCTTTCGAGAAATTTCTTCTAATGAGCGCAAACCATAACCCAAAGGCAAACAAAAACATGATCTCTGGCATAAATATTTATACAGTAATTTGGATACAAAACTCAAACAAAGAAATTAATAAACCGGAAATAGACTCCAAAAAAGACACTAGAAAGCTATACATTAGAAAAATTCCTGTGATTCA
Source organism: Tillus elongatus (assembly GCA_964006375.1). Taxonomy (NCBI): domain Eukaryota; kingdom Metazoa; phylum Arthropoda; class Insecta; order Coleoptera; family Cleridae; genus Tillus; species Tillus elongatus. The sequence continues at coordinate 172,894,182 of OZ023265.1, read as the reverse complement.
TGCATTGAGAGTGATCGTGTGCATGCAGAAGGCGAAGAACCCCCAGGAGGAAGAGGGTTTCTGCCCCCTCACCCAAAAACAAGGGGGATTGTCATTGCCCTTGTGCATGCATACAACCACCTTCAAAGCATAAAGCCCAAGAAAAATTTCTTGTGAGCAAACCCCACAAAAGTTACGGGAACTGGGGCGTATATTAGTACTGTGCGGGGTGGACATGGTTTGAAAAAGATATTCCTACTAATGCAAATTTTCAAAGTCCGACTAGGTGGGTTTTTTAAGCACTTTCCGTTCCTGTTTCCTCCCCGCCCAGCACCCCTATTAATTCTTGGTCCATTGACTTTCTTGGGGATTGTTTGCAACAAATTTGTCTTGTGGCTTGTGCGTCCAAGCGGAGTTCTAAGCATGTTTCTGAAAAAAACAAACTGAAACCCCCCGTGCAGTAATTTATTATTATTATTATTATTATTATTATTATTATTATTATTGATATTATTATTATTATTATTATTATTATTATTATTATTATTATTATTATTATTATTATTATTATTATTCGTTTATTGCGCCTGTTTCTACTAACCTAAATTTTCAATTTGTCAATTGTGGATATCAAATTGGAAATTTGGGTAGTATAAACAGACGCCATAAACAAAGAAAAATAAGAAGAGGAAGCAGAACAATAACAACGTTGTCAGATAGAATAAATTAGGATTCGAGGGATAAATTAAAAATCATGAGATGTGGGTAATTTGAAATTTGCAGATATTAAATACAGATTAAATCAGAAGCTGTGAAAGTTTAAGATATTTACACTGAAAGGTTTACATGAAATTTCTGAAGATCTGGCAACCCCGGAGAAACAACTACATTTTGACATCTTGGAATGATTGTAACTTCTATTGTTTAGATTTTTATCTACGATCTATTTAAATAGTATAGCACTACAGGTAATGCCATCTGTCTTTGTCAAACATTGCAGATATTGGATTACAGAATTTGAAGTCATGTCGAGGATTATTTAAATATTAAGTTCGAAATACTTTATTTTTCTTTGATAAAAAGACTTGAAAATTCGTTCATAACCACGCCTATCTATGTTGTTTCAACTTGTACATTTTCGTTTCAATCACTTAAACAATTTGAAAGATATTGCGTTTAAAAAAACATGTAATTTTTTGTTAAGAAAAATTGGACGCGTTAAGATCTGATGCACGACCTCGTCTAAGCCATTAACGAAATAAGGGTAATTCCCAAATTTGGTTCAAATCAGTGAAGTATTTTTTGAGTTATCAGATGGATACACACACAAATATATATATATATATATATATATATATATATATATATATATATATATATATATATATATATATATATATATATATATATATATATATATATATATATATATATAGGGTGGCGCATTGAAAACGAAACAGACTGATTTGCGTCCAGAGAATATTTTTTTAAGAAACGCTGAAACACGTCAATTTTAATATTGAGGGGGACATGTTTTGACATAAAACTCATTTTTGTCACATCAACTCCTTAAGGGTGGAGATAACAACCCTTATATTTTAAATTGGGAACATGATTCGAGTGTTACATCATTTGAAAGCTCGTTCTTTTCTGAATTCAACACACAAATTTTTTCGGAAGCTTTATCAACTCGTTTAAAAATTATTCACAGCTCAAGATGCAAAAACGCATTTGACTCATTCCGGTAAGAAATGTGCTGAAAGTCAATGTTTTGTTGGTTTATAAACAAAAAGTTGACTATCAGAACATTTCTTATCGGAATGAGAGAAATGCGGTTTATTATTTCAGTTTATCAGTCAGTTTGATACTTGATAGTACTACCGAAAATTAATTTCACAATGGTGTATTCTGTAGAAGAAAGAGTTGAAATAATTACTCTTTTTTTTCAAAAACGATGACTGTGCCAACCGTACCGCAAATTTGTTTAATGAACGACATCCGAACAGATTTGTTAACAGAAAATACATTTTGGAGTTAGTTGCAAAGTTTCGACAAAGTGGTTGTGTAGCCAACAAAAAACGGGATCCTGAGACTACTGAGATTGAAGTTTTAGGACAAATTGCTGCAGACCCAACTTTGAGCGCGAGAAAATTGGCCACTGTTTCAAACATCAAAAGAAGAACTATTCAGAGAATATTGAAGCATTATAAATTTCACCAGTATAAAATTCATCTTGTACAACAACTGAATGAAGATGATTTTGATCGGCGGCTCGAGTTTTGTGAAGTTATGACTGCACGAATAGCTGATAACGGGAACTTTCTGTTCAATATCTGTTTTTGAGACGAGTGTATGTTTTTATTAAACTCTACAGTCAATCGTCATCATTGTCGTTATTGGGCAGATAATAATCCAAGAAATGTTCACGAAGTCCACACTCAAACTTCACAGAAATTGAATGTCTGGACTGGCGTTTTTGGAGACCGTTTAATCGGACCAATTTCTCTTGATGGCAATTTGAGTGGCGAAATGTATTAGGAGTTACTAGAAGATATCGTTTACCCTCTACTAATTGACATTGTTGAAAATGATTATCGCTATCAAGAAAATCAATTAGTGTTTCAACAAGATGGAGCTCCTCCGCATTTTTCACAACGTGTTAGGGAGTTTTTAAACAGAGAGTTTCCAGTACAATGGATTGGGCGTAGAGGTGCTATTGAGTGGCCCCCTAGATCACCCGATTTAACTCCTTTAGACTTATTGCTATGGGGCTATCTAAAGAGCAGAATTTACGCAACAGAACCGGAGTCTCTCGAAGAATTACGACGACGCATTGTCAGAGCTCGTTTTGAACAAAATTTGTACTTTTGTATGGAAGCTGGTGATCAACAATTTGAACACTTACTTAACTGAATAAACATTTTGGAACGTTTGGTTTTGTTTTTTAGTTTTTTTTAACGAAAAAGTGATTATTTGTGAATTTCTTATCACATAGAATGAAATACGTTCTTGAAACTCCAACTGTGAATAATTTTAAGCTAGTTGATAAAACTTGCAAAAAAATTTGTGTGCTGAATTCAGAAAAGAAAGAGCTTTCAAATGATGTAGCACTCAACCCATATTCTCTATTTAAAATATAAGGGTTGTTATCACCACCCTTAAGAGGCTGATGCGAAAAAGTTGAGTTTTATGTCAAAACATGTCCCCCTCAATATTAAAATTGAGTGTTTCAGCGTTTCTTAAAAAAAATTCTCTGGACGCAGATCGGTCTGTTTCGTTTTCAATGCGCCAGCCTATATATATATATATATATATATATATATATATATATATATATATATATATATATATATATATATATATATATATATATATATATATATATATATATATATATATATATATAAACTTTTTACCTGACCCCGGGTATGGGTTCCAGGTGCCCTAATTCGCGCTAATGTGAGGAAATTTTCCTAAAGTGTTACCATCGATACCTCTCTATTAGTGAATTTTCTTAATCAAAAATTGACTCTTGAATTAAAAACACCTTATGTGAGGTAGATAATTCAAATTTTGTACAAGAGTCAACTGGGTACGCTGAAATCTATTATGCTATCACAAATGTCGAAAAAAATTAGCCTAATAGTGTAAACTCAACCGCTCTGGAGCGCCATAGTAGACACTGAACAAGCGAATTTTTTTCTATGGGGTTAAGGAAGGGTCATCAATACTGCCACATGGGATGTTTTCTTGTTTAAGTTCTTAAAGGATTTTCTCAAATTCTTAATAAATTTGATAAAAATTCACTACCATAGCCCACTAACATCGTCAGAATTTTAAGCCTTTGTATCTCAGATAATTTCGTCTTATCTTCCTTGTAAATAAATATATCATAATAAATGTGTTTATACACAGTAAATTAAGTGAATGAATAGGCGTACAACAAAGCTCCTGCTGCCTCTGTGTCAGAATACTATAGGGAAATAGGCATGTTTAAAGTAGGATTATTTAACACATGAAATTGCTATGTAAACATCAATGTTTGCTTAAGCCAGTTAGAGAAACAGAGGCTGATTTCGTGCATTATTTTGTGTAATAGTTTATTTCTTGTCTGTGCCAGTTGGTAACTTCAACCAAATTAAGCGCACACTTTGCTAAATGAGGTTAACAAACTTGGCTCTTTCATACACTGCAGTCATGTGTTTCGAATGTTAACGCCATTAGACCTAAACGAAGAGGGGCTTCTTGATTAAGCACATGTATCTATTGCATGGTTTAATATTGATACTCGAGAAACGAATATTAACTGGGTTAATTGCTTTTGGAAACTTCTCTTTCAGCGAATTTTTTTAGAATAAAAATTCGCTAATGAGGAGATGGCCACTTTTGGAATTTGGAAGATTTTCTATAAATGAGCGTGAAATATGGCCCCTGGAGCCCATACCCGAGTTAAGTTTAAGATTTTATGTGTAAAAATAAAATACATTTCGAGGACCCTTAAATAAAAAAATTCTTTCGAAAGATTGCCTTTGATTTTTTATATTTTAATTTGCGAAACATTCCTTTTTTCGTAGACTTCAGATAAAACGCAATATTCATTTTAAAGGCTTGTAAAACCATCACTCTGTATAATAGCTGTAACAAGTATGGCATTTTTGGAAAGGGAAAAGGTTGCGCTTTTAGACTGTGAATAAATATATAGGGTGTTCCATTTAAGATTACAAAGTTACCCTACCCTTGAAAATACGTTTTATCATTTCCGGTTAAAGCGGAAGTGAGTATAAAAAGGCAGATACCCAGAAACTAACCTATAAAAATAAGAAGAAGACTGGCGAAAACCGCAATTCTTTAGATCAAGTATTTCAAAAGTTATGAAGTTTATAAATGGTCAGAAAAATTGTTCAAATTTGGTACGCGGGTTTATATCATAAATGGTAAATTATGTACCAAAATTTAGATCTGTAAATTAAAAGACAAAAAAGCAATAGGCTATAATTTTTTTAATTTGAGTTTTCTGCAAAACGTCAAAGTTGCGCTTTGAAACGTCAAACTTGCCAACATTTAGGCAAAGAACTTGAAGCTTATACGGGATATGGAAAGAAAATGTCTTAAGAAGAATGTTTTGCAAACCCTGAAGTTTTAGTTTCAACCGTCATTGTCCCTCATTTTACTAAAAGATTTCCAGAAAATAAATTTCAAATAGACCCTACCTCTGATGCTTTGGCAGTAGTTTTAGCTATAGAGTTTATCGTTTAGTGGTTTATAATTTTTACCGAGTATTCCTAAAAAATTAATAAAGTTCAATATATCCGTTATTATACAAGATACGACAAAAATTTGTATACGTTAATTATAGGGTGTCTTGAGCTTCATCTTAAAAAATTATTTCTACAATCGCAGGGTTGGTGATAAAATTTTCTTTTTTTTTTCAATCGAACACGCCTTATATTATTACATTCTTGCATTTTCCATCGAAATATAATGCATGTGTGTAAGAAGATAAATTCTGGACGCAGAAAGTGTGTTATGGTAGCGAATTTTCATTAAATGCTTCAAATTTGAATAGGTCAATTTTCTATAAGGTTCGTTGGCCGCGAAACCAGTTTTTTCGGAAACATTTTAAGTTTATTTTCGAAAAATTTTTTTACATTTTCAATCAATAATTTCTCCTATACAGGTTATACTGATAAGCAAATTTGATGCCTGTTTTCTTTAAAAAAACATATTTTTAAAACAAATTATCCGCGAAGCTCATTATGTTATATTTCTTTCATTTAGCACTCACGTGCGTTTACATAGGTGTTACTATGGTTTAAGATTGAAGTCTCTAGCATAATGGGAAATTTATTGAGCCATCGGATTTGAAATATTTTTACGAAAATTTTCTAGCATAACATAAAAAACCTTTTTTGTTGTTTATTGTTTGCAAAAACTGCATGGGTTGACTAAAACAAAACCATCCAAGCAACTAATATTTATAATTTGACAGGTACATTCCCTCAGTGAGTGGTGGACGTGCCGCCACCTAGTTGCGGAACCAAGTAGTATGTTGTCACGCCAGCACCAAATAACACAAAGTGTTAAAAAAAATAGAGACTGTATACAACTAACTAACAATTTAGAAAATTGTCAGCCCTGGCCCATTTCTACACCAATATAGGGACAAAGTATGTAAGACTAGATGCATTCTCGCAACAATTAGAACCGTAGACCGGTTTCGCTCTCATTAGAGCTCTTCAGTACGGCATACTAATTGTAGCAAAAATGCACCAAAAGTAATACGGCTATAATATAGCCAGCCTTAAAATACTCAGTGAGTGGTGGACGTGCCGCCACCTAGTTGGGACAGGGCTGACAATTTTCTAAATTGTTATTTAGTTGTATACAGTCTCTATTTTTTTAACACTTTGTGTTATTTGGAGCTGGCGTGACAACATACTACTTGGTTCCGCAACTAGGTGGCGGCACGTCCACCACTCACTGAGTATTTTAAGGCTGGCTATACGATAGCCGTATTACTTTTGGTGCATTTTTGCTACAATTAGTATGCCGTACTGAAGAGCTCTAATGAGAGCGAAACCGGTCTACGGTTCTAATTGTTGCGAGAATGCATCTAGTCTTACATATTTTGTCCCTATATTGGGGTAGAAATGGGCCAGGGCTGACAATTTTCTAAATTGTTAGTTAGTTGTATACAGTCTCTATTTTTTTAACACTTTGTGTTATTTGGAGCTGGCGTGACAACATACTACTTGGTTCCGCAACTAGGTGGCGGCACGTCCACCACTCACTGAGTATTTTAAGGCTGGCTATATTATAGCCGTATTACTTTTGGTGCATTTTTGCTACAATTAGTATGCCGTACTGAAGAGCTCTAATGAGAGCGAAACCGGTCTACAGTTCTAATTGTTGTGAGAATGCATCTAGTCTTAGGTACATTCCCTTTGTAAATAATTAATTTTTTTCTGAAAAACTTTTGTAACTTTAATGAAATTTGTAACACAATTTTTTTAAAGCCACTTATTTGTTTAATAAATTTACGAACATATATTCTAGTAGTTTTGAAAGAAAGGGTTATTGCCTCAAAAACAAACTTTAGTCTATGCAAGAAATTTAATCCATCTCCAAATAACCTGAATTTAATTATTGTAGATTAAAAAACCCACGAACCGGATAGGCGGTATCTAAAACTCTTGTTATATATCACGGAAATCATTGGGAGGCGGCTTGGTTCCTGGCTCTCTATGCAAATATGTTTACACAAACTTTAAATTTGTTGAAGAGGATTTGAAGTGACAGTGATACAGCGCGCGGCCTTGCACGAAAGCAAAGTGTGGTAAGATAAATTAAGCGGCTTCGGAAAAGATTTATTTTCCAGCGGACTCGAGTCTTATTAGCACCAACAGAATTATCTTCTTTTTCATTTTCATCTTTCATGAATAACAATCTAAACTAATAAGCTGTATGGCAGGATCTTAGACCTAAATTGTTTTAAGAGCGTAGAAGCATGTGCCGTGAGGTATTAAGGTATGATCAACGAGTGCTGAACAAATTCTTTCGTCTTCTTGATATATTTTAATTGGTTTAAAATTCAACCTACCCTAAGAGGTAGCAGCATTCGTATTTTATGGTTGTCCCATATCAGTATATCCTGCTTTAAGTAATGGGCTTTTAGTTAAGTTGCATTAAAAAAATTCACTAATAGAGAGGTAGCGATGGTGAGACTTTCAGGAAATTGTTTGAAATGAGGGCGAATTAGGGCCCCTAGAACCCATATCCAATATCCGTTTGAACTTTTATATGTTTCTATATATATATATATATATATATATATATATATATATATATATATATATATATATATATATATATATATATATATATATATATATATATATATATATATATATATATATATATATATATATATATAGGGTTTTTCACGATAGCCGTGCATTAGAAGTTTATGAAGTTCCCTGATATCATAAATTTCGAAATTTTGGCAGCGGTCACAATTCGTAATTGTCTTTTATTCTAAAAATATTTTCAAGGTCACGTCACTTCCGATTAGACCGGAAGTAGTCATCAACTTTGCTAATTTAAATAGAATGCCCTATTTTTTATTGCATATTCGAATTCTCCATAAACTTTTGTGAAGATTTATATTAGGCTTTGCTATCCATATCTTCAAGTGTTTCAAAGATATTGTGATTTTTTTACATTTTGCGGAACTTCTATCCTCATTTATAACACTTTGTATTTCACATGTTTTTAAAGATAAAAGGCTGGAATTTAGAATACTATAACTCCTGCGATGAAGCCTTCATATTATCTACCTAAAGTTTACCTGTATTATACAGAGTGTTTTAAATTTAAAGACCAACTTACACATATTCAATATTGCAAAAGTCATTTTTTTCAAATGGTGCACCCTGCATATTATTAAAAATTCGAGTAAATTTAATTCTACACCGGTTTCATATAAGTTTTCCTATACCTATATCTTACGAGCCACTTGCTACTAGAGTTTTTAGGTAACAAACTCCTTTTTTAGAGAATATACATTACGCTGCACAATAAAGGCAGCTGTGGCTGTCATAAAACAGAATTTTCACAACACATAAATTCTAAAGCGTCATTTATATTTTAAAGTTAATCTGAGTGTGTTTGTATTACTCACGTTATAGAAATAATAAGCCAATAAAAATGCAGAAAAGTGAAGAGTACTCTAATATGGATATTTTAAATTTATTTTATATTCATTGGGAATGCAATCGGGTTGTAAGCAGAACATGCAGGATGTTTAACGAGAGGTATCCCACTCTATGGGCAATGACTAGAGGAATATTCACAAGGATAGAGGAACGATTGACTGGAAATGACAAAACTACACGACACGATCCAAAGGCAGTAACTGAAAATGAAGATAATGAGATAAACGTTTTGGCTTATTTTCAAGTTTACACGAGCTTTGGGAATATCAAGTTCATTTGTGCATAGAATATTGAAATCTCTTAAAATGCACCCATATTCAGAAATACTACTACAAGGACTTCGACCTGGTGACCATTTAAAAAGAGTAAAATTCTGCGAACGCATGTTTCTGAATATTCAACAAGATGAGAATTTTCTCTCTAAAATTATCTGGACCGACGATTCGAAACTTAGAAAGGCAGGAATTGTGGATAGGCGAAATAGTAATTTTTGGGCAAGTGAAAGCCCTAATATATTTAGAGCAGGGCGTTTTCAAATAAATTTTAGTTTTAATGTGCTTTGCATTATTATGAACAATAAGGTCTCTTATGAAATTTACGAAGAAAATTTAAGCGGTGAAAAGTACTTGGAACTAATTTTTTGGCAAGGCTACCACTAGATATAAGGCAAAGCTGCTGGTATCTTCTAGACGACGCGCCTGCCCACTCCACTGGTTAAGTTTACTGGCACTTAACGCAATTATTTGCAGACAGATGGATAGGACCCAACGATCCTTGGAGGTGGCCTCCCCGCTCTTCTGATTTAACGCCTGCCGATTTTTATCTATGGGGGCGTATAAAATGTCAGGTGTATGACAAAACAGTGCAAATTAGAGAGGTTCTTTCAAATCGTGTAATTAGAGCTTTTAAATATTTTGATCTAAATGAAATCAAAAGAGCTACTACGAATACGATGAACCGTAGAATTTTGCAGTGCCTTGACCAAGATGGTGGTCACATAGAACATTTAAAGTGATCGTAGCATTTAAATTTGAATTAACTTTTTTTATTTGTCTTTGCTCAGTTTTTTTTTATTGTTAATATTTGTATTTGTACTCTTTAGACGGGGAGGTTGTTACCTAAAAATGCTAATAAGAAGCAACATATTGAAGATAGGTATAGAAAAACTTATATCAAACCGGTGTAGAATTAAATTTAGAACTCGAATTTTTAATAATAAAGAGGGTGTTCTATTTGAAAAAAAAATACTTTTGTCACGTTGAATATGTTAGTAACTAAATTTAGAACACTCTGTATAATATAGGTAAACTTAAGGCACATAATATGAAAGCTCTCTCCCACAAGTTACACAATTCTAAATTCGAGCCTTTTATCTTTAAAAACATGTGAAATACAAACTATTATAAATAAGGTTGCAAAATCACCGATATACAGAGAAATCACAATATCTTTGGAACAGTTGAAGATAGGGATAGGAAAGCCTTATATAAATCTTTACAAAATATTATGGAGAATTCGAATATGCAATAAAAAATAGGATATTCTATTTAAATTAGCAAAGTTGATGACCACTTCCGGTCTAACCGGAAGTGATGTGACCTTGAAAATATTTTAGAATAAAAGATAATTACAAATTGTGACCGCTGCCAAAATTTCAAAATTTAGGATATCAGGGAACGTCATAAACTTCTAATGCACGGCTATCGTGAAAAACCCTGTATATATAATTGTTGAGCATGAGAATTTTAATTATTATGGGTTTTCCTCTTTCTCATAAAGTACTTATTTTTATTTCCCATTTATCATTGCTAAAATTGAAATTATTTCCAATATTTCTTCACTTACCGTTGTATCTGCAAATTTTTCTCTGATCTCATAGGTAGAGTTCTAAAATTGGGCTAGCATTTTTGTTTTGATGTAACTTATTTGTATTTTTTTTCCTTTTTTATATTCATGGTAATCCAGAGTGTATAATATCTAATTAACACATATTGTATAGGACTGTAAATGTGTGCAGGTAGCTCTCTGTGTGTGAGTTTATATGGTGGTAATTTCCTTTTTTCACTATGTAAGGTTTAGTTTGGGATACATTTCTGTTCAACCACCTACAATATACTTAAATATATGCTGAATTTTATCGACACACAATCTCTGGCTTTGTTGGTTAACTTATTACTTGCTGATTGTGTAGAAAAAGAGAGAAACGAAAAACTGTAGAAAAATTGTTAAATTTTATATTATTTTTGTTTGTTTGTAAAAAAGATCAGACTGTATTTTATCTGTCGATAAATTATTATTACCTAAGCGTCCAGCGAGTCGGCAGTGTCGAAGACGCTGGATAAATGACATATTATTTAAGTAACCCAATTTTTTTATAGAATATTTTCTGGACTACCTACTTAGAAGTGTGCAACATTATGTCATAAACACAAACATAAGGCATTTAATAAAGTAAAAGCAATTTGGTGTACTTTAAATGAGCTTAATTTGCACTTTACCTTGGTAAGTAATTTAATAAATTCATACTGCAATTAAAATATGAGCAACTAGAGCATCGTCACATATCTAAAGTCACTGCATAGTTCTAGGATAACTAGACCACTCTCAACCGACTAACTATATTCATCAGACAGATATGCATACACTGAAATTCACTTCAGTTTTCATATTAGCAAACTTCCGTCTCGGAACATGCAGACAAATATTTGCCTCTTGACTCGTTAAATTATACAGGGTAATTACTCTATGCTGATTACCACAGAACTACACGCAGGGCCGTGGATTAAATACAATTGCTAGCAAAGTTAGTTTGAGTCATTAAATACGCAAATAGTGCGACGATGTTATGAATTTAATAATGGGAAAACAACTTTCAATATTCAACTAACTGATAGTAATAGACATTACATATTTTATCTCTATTTTAGAAATTTCCGCAGAAAGAAATCTCTTCACTATTGAGACCGCGTTAACTTATGCCTTGGGCTGTGTAAATGATAAAGTGATGCATGATGTTATACTAAGTTTTATACAAATGTTGCACTTAGTTCACCGTTTTGCTTTCAGCAAACATTATTTTAAAAATCGCTAATGACGAGATCGCGACTATTAAGTTTCGAAAGATTTTCTCCAAATGACCATGATGAACTAGGCCACCTGACATTTATTTCGAGGTTATCTTGATATTTTATGTTATATATGTTATATATATATATATATATATATATATATATATATATATATATATATATATATATATATATATATACAGGGTGAGCCACGGTGGATGGAGTATTAAAAGTATATAGAGAACGAATCAACCGATTGCTTTGAAATTTTGTTTACGGATGTAACGGGGTATGATCTCTCGACCTAAAATATTTTTGAAAATGCAGTGTTGCCACATATACGTAAAACTGGCAACATCTTCGTAATTTTAAATGGAACACCCTATATATTTTTGCATTTTTTGAATTATCGTCTCTTTTTGAGTAACTTTTGTTGATTTTCCTATACCTATCTCAAGTCGTTTTCGAGATAATAATTATTTTCTGAATTTATTACCAAAAATTTGACTTTCATTAAATCGTGTTTTCTCCTACCGACGAAGCGATTTAAAGATAATTTTTTAGCTACGGTTAGGCAAGGTCTAGGGGCATCTCCTCCAATAATCAAATGTTTAGAATATCATACAGGGTGAGTTAGAGAACGTTTTCTATAAGTGACTCGGAGAAATGCACGAAAGTCATTTTTTTTAAATAGAACGCCCTGTATATTTTCACACTTTTTGCATCGTCTTCTCTTTTTGAGTAACTTTTGTTAATATTTCCCTATACCTATCTCAAGGCGTTTTCGATTTATGGTCACTTTTCTCTAACCTATACAAGATTATTGGTCTTTTTGTATATCATAATGGGTGGGCCATGAAATTTCTATTTTGTCAATTTGACATGACAACAGACATGCTGTTTGTCTAAATAAATTTGACGTTAGTGATATTTACATTCAATTTGAATAGCTATAGCACAAACATGACATAAAATAATTATACAAACACAGTTTTAATGGATTTGTTTTTTATTCATGAACAGTGCAATAAGATTATCATCAGAACTTGTAGAAGATTTAATGATAAATATCCGAATTTGCCGCAGATGAATAACAGAAAGTTTCTACGAATTCATAGGAATTTTATAAATTTTGGTTCGTCGTTATGAGAACAATAACACTATCAGTATTTGGAAAAACTAATACCTAATCAGCGATAATAGTAAAAAAGGCCAAGTAGCAATAACAAATAATAGCAATGACAGTAATAAATATGTATGAAAATCTTAAAACTATAATAATTGTTCGAAATGTTGACCGTTAACTTCCAGACACTTTTGTATACGATGATGCACGGCGTTTGTTGTAGCAGCTCTTATTTCAGCGGGGTCCAAGTTTTCAATCTCTTGAATCACTCGACGTTCTAATTCTGCCCTGTTGTGGACTGGAGTTTTATAAACTCGATCTTTAAGAATACCCCAAAGATAAAAATCTAACGGGGTAAGGTCAGGGGACCTCGCAGGCCAGTTACACGGTCCCAAACGTCTGATCCAACGGTCATCGAAAAGCCGGTCCAACTCCATACTAATTTCGGATGTACAATGTGCAGGAGCCCCGTCGAGTTGATACCAACAAGTTCTATATGTTTCAATTGACAGATTATCAAGGAAGCCTTCCACAATTGTTCTAATTATATCTAAATATTTTCTGGAATTCAATTTTTCGTCATATATGTAATATTTTATTTTGTCATCCAATAACATACAAAAAACATTTAAACTAAATTTGACTTGAAAACCAGCCTCTCTAGTAACGTGGGGGTTGTCTGTGGCCCAATAGTGACGATTTCGTGTGTTACAAATCCCCTCCCTAGAAAATTTGGATTCATCAGTCCATATCATTTTCTTTAAAAAATTGGGGTCCTCTTGCATACGCACAACTAACATTTCACACAACTCTATTCTCTGTAGATAATCCTGAGGCGTGAGAAATTGAACTCTTGTAAATTTATAATTATGCATTTTATGATTTACTAGTATTCTTCGAATGGATGAATATGGCAATCCTAAATCCTGTTCAGCACAACGTATGGAATACTGGGGATTCGCATGAAAATACGCTAGCACATTGATTTCATTTACCTCGTCAGATGTCACAGGTTTGGGTAGATTTCTTGCATCTCTTAACGACGCACCAGATTTTATAAAATTCCTATGAATTCGTAGAAACTTTCTGTTATTCATCTGCGGCAAATTCGGATATTTATCATTAAATCTTCTACAAGTTCTGCTGATAATCTTATTGCACTGTCCATGAATAATAAACAAATCCATTAAAACTGTGTTTGTATAATTATTTTCTGCCATATTTGTGCTATAGCTATTCAAATTGAATGTAAATATAACTAAAGTCAAATTTATTTAGATAAACAGCATGTCTGTTGTCATGTCAAATTGACAAAATAGAAATTTCATGGCCCACCCATTATGATATACAAAAAGACCAATAATCTTGGATAGGTTAGAGAAAAGTGACCATAAATCGAAAACGCCTTGAGATAGGTATAGGGAAACATTAACAAAAGTTACTCAGAAAGAGAAGACGATCCAAAAAGTGTGAAAATATACAGGGCGTTCTATTTAAAAAAAATGACTTTCGTGCATTTCTCCGAGTCACTTATAGAAAGCGTTCTCTAACTCACCCTGTATGATATTCTAAACATTTGATTATTGGAGGAGATGCCCCTAGACCTTGCCTAACCGTAGCTAAAAAATTATCTTTAAATCGCTTCGTCGGTAGGAGAAAACACGATTTAATGAAAGTCAAATTTTTGGTAATAAATTCAGAAAATAATTATTATCTCGAAAACGACTTGAGATAGGTATAGGAAAATATCAACAAAAGTTACTCAAAAAGAGACTACAATTCAAGAAAAGCAAAAATATATAGGGTGTTCTATTTAAAATTACGAAGATGTTGCCAGTTTTACGTATATGTGGCAACACTGTATTTTCAAAAATATTTTAGGTCGAGAGATCATACGCCATTACATCCGTAACCAAAATTTCAGAGCAATCGGTTGATTCATTCTCCATATACTTTTAATACTCCATCCACCGTGGCTCACCCTGTATATGATGACTGGTAAGTGGTTGCATTCCTTTGAGACAGTGATAGTACATCTCTTTTGCGACATAATAAACCATATATCACATTATACAAAGTCATCTGGTTTTCGAGTTATTTCACTTTTAATGATTTTTCGAAAATTTATGTATTGCTACTTTTACTTTTAGAGGAAATGGTAAGCACTTCCTCATTTTTTAGTGAATTTTTATTAAAAAAATTCACTAATAGAGAGGTATCGATGGTGAGACTTTGCAAAAATTCTTTCAAATGAGCGCGAATTAGGACCCCTAGAACCCATATCCGGGGTCAGTTTGAATTTTTATATGCTTATATATATATATATATATATATATATATATATATATATATATATATATATATATATATATATATATATATATATATATATATATATATATATATATATGTATCCGTCTGATAACTCAAAAAATAATTAACCGATTTAAATGAAACTCGGCAAGTGCCTTTCTTTTATTAATGGCTTGGATGAGTTCGTTGGCCAGGAAAATCGAACGGGGTTTTCCGGGAAAATTTTGAGTTTTCTTTCAAAAAAATTTTTTTTTCCGAAAATTTCGATAAAATTTGGTCTACATATTGCTTTGGGAAATACCTAACTATGTGCCAAAATTCAGCTTTCTAGGGTTACAGAAAATTGAGCTATTCAAATTTGAAACATGTTTAAATCATAAGTATGTGGTTGCTGTTGGTTAGTCAATGCTTTTCTTATTGACTCATGAGATTCATTCATCAACCTTCCATTGACTTCTGCTTCTGCCGCTGTTACAGTCCTTTTATTTAGATCTAGAGTTGTAAAGTTTTCTGTATCATTTGGGATATAATTTGTTTGCTTTTGTTACTGACCAACAAAAGATATGATAAAATTGGACAAAGAAAGGGAATATGATATATTAACAAGGCTATTTTTGGCTCAACAGCATTTATTAGTTTTCGTAATTGTTTTTTTATCGGGTTTTGTTACTTTGACTAGACATATTTTTATTATGATTGGTACTACTAAAAGTAATTAAAGTTTGTCTCATTCAATATTAAATTTATTTTAGTGTTAAAATAGAAGACGATGTGATATGGTCGAAAATCTGATTGATATTTTGTTGGTATGTACTGTAAAAAAGCAAATTGCAGTTCAAAAAATCTAGACGCAGCAAGTGCGTTATGGTAGCCAATTTTCATAAAAACATCTGAAATCACAAAAAATAACAAATAATAATAATAATTTTTATTGACAAAAGACTGAGACTGGACATTGTGGCTGGAAACTGAAACAAAAAGTAGAATAACCCCAAAAACTACAACAATAATAACAGAGTTATGCGCTATCTTTTTTGATACGTATTTCGACAACGAAGTTGTCTTCATCAGTAGCTGTAATTAACCGATTTCGATGAAACTTGGCAACTGCCTGTCTTTTATTAATGGCTTGGATGAGTTCGTTATCCAGACAAATCAGACCGGGTTTTCCGGAAAAATTTTGAGTTTTCTTTCGAAAAAAATTTTTTTTTCCGAAAGTAACAAAGCTGTTTCAATGAAATTTACTATATATGTTGCCTCAACCTTACTACGTACCAAAATTCAACTTTCTAAGTTTAGAGAAAATTGAGTTACTCAAATTTTAAGTTTTCTTTCGAAAAAAATTTTTTTCTCCGAAAATTACAAAGTTATTTTAATGAAATTTTGTGGATATCTTGCCTTAGGAAAAACCTTACTACGTATTGAAATTAAACTCTCTAAGTTTATAGAAAATTGAGTTATTTAAATTTGAAGCATTTAATAAAAATTCACTACCATAACGCACTTGCTACGTCCCGAGTTTTTTTCTTTCATATAGTGTAGGCATTAACTCACGTTGTGCTCATTACTATGTTGAACAGGATAATAGTAAAGAAATGTGAGTGCAAAAATTGTCAGTATCGTAAAAAATTCAAATCAATTTAACATTTCAAAGACGTTTATTTTAAAAATTTGATAACAAAACATTTCTACAAATACTGTAAAAAACTTTGCCGGTATTCTAGCTTTCTAATGATGTACGAATTGCTAATTGTCTTCTAGTTACATAGATATCTCACAGGCAATGATGTGACATAGGGCATGTTATTCATTCGCCATATAGTCACAGAACACTTCCTATAGAAATTTCACCTAAATGGAGCTAACCTGGACTTTATTATGGCTATAGTTCGGACATCGCATATAGTAGATGTCGCTAGTAGTGCTACATTTCTACTGGACAAGCTGTTCAGTGCGCCATTTTATCATACATTCAAAATTCAAATGTTTTGAATGCAAAAAAGTTTTTGTTCTCTTCTAGTTCTTTCATTGTGTAATTATAATACAAGTTTGTTGCTAAACGTTTCTTTTAATTAAGTTTTACCTATATTAACTTTTAGTTGATACTTTACAGTGTTTTCATTGTTCGTCGGTTTTGTGTTTTAAAGGTGTGTTTTCTTGTGAATCAAAATATGATCGTTATCATAAGCTTTGTGTTTAAACAATCATATAATTTCAATTCTATTTTCTTATCAAAAAAGCAAGGTGCTTTCATAGTTCAATGTGTTTTGGTGAAACATAATTACAACTGTTTTAATTTTCAGGCAAGTTTAGAACGTTTTAGTAGTTCAAAAGTTATAAGTAAATAACGTTTTCTTACAGAAGCTTTGTGGATATAAATATGATACCAACCAAGAAAACGATTTATTGTTGTGTTCCGGAGTGCCTGGATTTATTTTGCAAAAGAGATCGTTTTCCGTTGAAATCATCAAAAGACCATTTTGATGACTGGGTGAAAGCTGTACAAAACTCTAAGATGCTTGGTTTATATCCACAAGCCATTTACGATAGATTTTATGTTTGTGATCGTCATTCCGTTGATGACGATAAAGTACCTGAAATGAGAAAAGGCCTGAAAAGCACTACTGTTCCCATATTACATCTTTCTTTGAGTAAGTATTCATGTATTTGAAAGTGTAAATAAAATTTCTATTTCTATTTATACATCTCAGAAGTAAACAATGGATCGGGTGGATTCGGAAGGCGACCAGAAAGCCTGATAGTGTACACTGTTGCTAGATGAATATTACCAAGTGTCATTTAAAATAAAGAAGGAAATTAAAGGCTGCACAAATGTTTTTCTAATAAATGACAATATGACCTCATTTATATGTACCCTAAAAGAAGGAAAAACCAACCTTGCCATACATTGTGGTCATATAAGCATATTTTTCCTTCATAAGCTTTAGACAAACTGATGTGATTGCAGGTCAGGAAGGTCAATTCCAGCTGGAATATGGCAAAACACTTCAGGTAGGTCTTTCATTTCGTAAAATGGCAAAACACGATACTGAGTTAAAATATGTTGCTGAGAATTGAGTTCTGCAAAGTGTACTTATACTGGTTTCATTTTTTTTTAAATTATTATAACACATACTTGACATTATTATGTAAGGACAAATGTAATATTGTACAAGCACCAGACTGATGTAATATACCTACCTATCGTTAAGGAATGGCAATATGTACTTCATCTTACTTTTAGAATTAAAATGGTTTTTAAATAAATGTAATAGGAATACTGTTCTAGGTTTTTAAATAAATGTAATACTAATACTGTTCTAATAAAACACAAATGTAATTTATCTTGTTTGATTTTCCATTAATCATATCGATAGTAAAAACTGAAGCTGCAAATGTTAGAAGGTTCAAATTGCCAATTAATTTTTCCTATGATTGCAAAGCTTAAAACAGGCGTATGTGTGTTATTCAAACATAACTTGTTTTGCTTTCACTATAAAAATCATAAAAAAATTATTTGACTTATTTAACCTCTTTACTGGCAGTGGTATAAAATTAAATAGAATTTATTTGGATTTGCTAAATGAAAATCAAATCAAATTTCCCGCGTGTGACTAAAATTCATTGCATCCGCCAGAGGCGCTGCAATATTGTTCAAAACGTCAGCATTGGCGTTTCCCTTCTATAGGGGGTGTTCTGTGCATATAGTTTGAAAGTTATTTAAGGTTGCTATGGAAATAATAGCAAAATGTCAATTATAATTTGACCCCAATAACAATCTTCACAAACATCGTTAGTAGCAGATCTGATGATCTCAGGACCATCATTTTCATCTATATCATATCGTTTTCTCTTATGTTCTGGATGTGTGACTCCAGAATCATTACTCTCATCTTACATCATGTTGATACAATTATAATTACGTACACCGAGTATCTTCAACATTTAGATTTGAACTGACCTTATTGCTGCATGGTTTGTTGTTAAATAGGTTTCGCTGCACTCTTCCCTCCTCTTCATGTACTCTCGTGGGTTGTATTTTTCTGCTTGGCTTCTGTGCAAACTGTAAAAATCTATTGCGATCACTTATGATTCTCTCCATAATAATGTTTCAAATGTAATTATGATGAAATGTGCTGGTCATTTATACGTTTCAAAAAGCACGGTAATTGCATGGCTCTTTAACATGTGTACCTAAAATACATTAAGTTACATGTTATTTTGCTTATATTTGTCTTTTTTACATAATTTCTTATGGGATATAAGCACACATTCGATAAATCGGTCGGCCTTTTTTTATATTATGTAGAGTTTACCAGCATTTTCTATTCCGAGCGTGCTCAGGCTTGCAAAACCGCAAATATTCGGTGTTTGTTTACTTCTATTTCATCAAGACAGGCACCATAATGTCAAATTTGGCTTCTACTCATCAAGACGATTAACATAACACCAAACACGTGGAAGTTAACTTAAAAAACTAAAAAATGTGGTCTGCGCATGCGTAAACTGTCATATTTGAATTCTACTCATCAAGACGATTAACATGATACCAAACACTATACCTCTACGTCTACTATTAACAAAGTTGGGTTTGCGCATGCGCAAATGTCATATTTGAATTCCGCTCATCGAGACGATTACCATGATACCAAACACTATACCTCTAGATCTACTATTAACAAAGCTGTGTTTGCGCATGCGCAAATGTCATATTTGAATTCCACTCATCACGACGAGAAACATGACGCCAAAGGCGTAGGCACCACCTTAAAAACATAAAAAAAGCTGGTTTGCGCATGCACAAACCGCTATCTTTGCGTACGTCACATTACCAACAGTCAAAATGGCTGGTCCTCTTATTTTGACAAGTGGTGCCACCTGTCATTTAAAATTTAAAATTTCCCGCGTTTTTCACTTCCGGTCGGTCATCTTGGACGCCAGCTTAGATTACGTCATCTCAGGTTTGTCCCCTATTGGCTCTCCGTCCAGCGGCGTCACCATGACGTCAATCCGGCACTTCGCGCCGGTTAGCACTACGTTTTAGAGGCAATGCCCATTGGTGAAAAGTTACCTTACAAATAGACAACAGTATTATAAAATTGATAACGCGTTAAGCACGAATAAAACTATGTATTTTGGTGTCCTACAAGGCACTGTCTTAGGATCCATACTATTTATCATTTATACTAATGATGTTCTTGCGACCTCATCTAAAGGATAAGTTTTGCTAATGGTCTGTTACGAATCTGAAACATAGAGCTCCCTAAAGTTAAAAGCGGAGGCGAATTTTAGTATCATCAGAAAATGGTTTTATAAGACCAAATTTCTATTGTTTACATCCTGTGTTATCACTCAGCCTGATTTCACAAAACTTAACATTGGAGATACAGAGAAAGATTATATATCAGAAAGATTATATATCAGAGTCAAGTATTATAAAATTGATAACGCGGTAAGCACGGATAAAACTATGTATTTTGGTGTCCTACAAGGCACTGTCTTAGGATCCATACTATTTATCATTTATACTAATGATGTTCTTGCGACCTCATCTGATGGATAAATTTTGCTAATGGTCTGTTACGAATCTGAAACATAGAGCTCCCTAAAGTTAAAAGCGGAGGCGAATTTTAGTATCATCAGAAAATGGTTTTATACGACCAAATTTCTATTCTTTACATCCTGTGTTATCACTCAGCCTGATTTCACAAAACTTAACATTGGAGATACAGAGAAAGATTATATATCAGAGTCAATTAACTATGTTGATGTGGTCGTTGATAGTACAAAAACTTATAAATATTAGTTGGATTGCAAATAAAAATCCATCACAACACGGTCTGCAAGGATCATTAGAAGTAGCAGTTTTAGGACACGTCACGACGGATACCACCTTAAGCACTGGAATTGTCAGGCATAAATCGTAAAAGTATAAAAAGACTTTTAAAATTATTTCCTTCCTTACAAAATTAAGCTGCTACAATAATAAACAATGAAAATTTTGATCTCCGTCTACAATTTTGTGAATCAGTAACCCAAATAACGCAACGAACTATAGATAACCAGAGTTTTTTGTATAATATCTGCTTGTCTGTTAAATTCTTCTTGTTCCCTAATGGTAGTATAATTCACGATAACTGGCGCTACTGGTCAGATTTCAGTCAAAGAATAATTCGCGAAGTACAGACGCAGCACTCACAAAAACTAATTCCGGGTGGAGATTTTCGATAACCGTATTCTTGGTTATTTCTTTTCGCTGGAAAACTCAACCGCCGAAATTTATTTATAATTACTGCAAGACAACATTGTTTCCATGCCGACAGATATCATAGAAAATGACTAGATTTATGATAAAAGCTCCTTGACATTCCAACAAGACGATACTCCTCCACATTACGCCAATGCAATGCGGCAGTATATTGATGAAAGATTTGCAGACAGATGGATAGGAACGCGTGGCCAAATTGAATGGCCCCCGAAGTCACCTGCCTTGGCGCCATTAAGCTATTTATGGGAACATCTAAAAGGTAAAAAATATGCAACGGAGCCCACGAATCTGCAAGACTTGTGCCAGTGGATTTTTGCTGTATGCTGTCTGGTAACGCCAAAAATACTTTATAACGTGAGAAATCGATTTGAACCTGATTTATATTTTTGCATAGAGGCCGAAGGGGTTTAAGTTACAACATTTTCTCAAGGAATTGTTCAGCTGCTGGGCAAACCCATGCATCTGCTGAAAGAAATTGATAAAACGAAAGTGAAATTTATTGGACATATTCTGATTTATGCCCTGACCTGACCTGACCACATGCTTGTAAAAATTAGATAGACCAAGAGGAAATCTTCTAAAAAAACCTCGCACAATTTAGGAAATGCGGAAGCTAGAATCAAATAAAAAGAGCTACTGGCGAAAAACGGTAATGGTTGCGACGACGAAGCGGCATCGCCTTTAGACTATGATAATGATGATGAGTGCCCATTAAAAAATTTGACGAGGTAAGTTAGACCTTAGTAAGAATTTGAGAGACAGCATCTAATACCATAATGATTGTTGTTCCCCTAAATTCCAGAGAATATTAGAATCTATCGTGAATCCAGATAAAAAGTCTCCAGGTCTCTCTATTTTAACTATCTAATAAATTAAAATATAGTTAAACTAATTTTTACTTACACTTAACAATATTCAGGCAATAAAAAACTTTACCACAAAAAAAATGAAATAAAATATATCAATAAAAAGCTACTCCAGCAGGCAACCTTTATATACAAGTTTTATAAAGTTGAAGAGCTAAAAGTGAGACTGTTAGAAGAGTAAAAGTGTAGGTGGTTTATCTAGGTCAGCACATTCTTAGCCATGCTCCGATAATATCTATTCATGCTTAGTGATGCACATTTCCAATCGAACACAAATACTGACATTACTGTGTTGTATTAGTGAACAGTTCATCTATTTTCTCTCTACTCCACATCCCCCCAGTCCAGCCAAACGTATGAAAGCTTGCGTCAAGTGATACGGATCCCACACATAAAATAATCGTCTGAACACAAACTCGTTCTAAACATACAGTTGAATCAACTAGAAAAAAATCTTATCCAAGACCTTTCTGGAAAAAATCATATTTTATACAGGGTGCAGATCGGTGGTTGCGTAGCAGTTGTAATAACTGATTGCCAAGCTTCAAGCCCCGGATAGTTTTCAACGCAGACCTCAAAATATCTTCTTAGAATATCCGCCGATTTACTTCAGAAAGCAAGTGGTAAACTATCTACATATAGCTGATTATTATATTCTTTACTTTGTGGGTAACTAGTACTTGGTTTATCTGAGAAGTCGCCAATGCTTATATGAAGAACGGCATTTAAAGAATACCTTTATAGAGAGTGGTCCAAAAGAAATGGTATTCAGAGCAACAGTAAATTCTTAGCATTACGACTTAGCTAAACTTTTTGTCCCCTGTGGGTCCGGGGACTAACTAAAAGAATAGGCCCAAGGTAACTCATGCCTGTCGTAAAAGGCGACTAATTGTAATTAAACACTGGCGGGTGTCTTGTCCATGTGGGCCTGGAGGGAGGCGGATATCTCTGGGGAGTGATGTACACCCGGATTTTGAGGCGTCCGCTCTGGGCTTAGAAATGGATGGTTGCTACTCGGGAGCGGGGTTCCGGATGGATGCCGCCTTGGGTTGAGTGCTGGCGGGTGTCGTGTGTGTAGACGACCCGGGGGGGGGGGGGGGGGGACAACTCTGATGAGTGGTAAACACCCGGAATTTGGAGCCCATACTGTGTGCTACGAAACGGACGGACGGCCGTGATGCTCGGGAGCGGGACTCGATGGGATGTTGCCTTGAGTCTTAACACTGTTAGGTGTCAGGTTTGGACGAGCCTGATGGGAGCTGAAATCTCTAGGGGTGGATTACAACTGGAGATTAGATGCTGCTCGAGAGCGGGACTTCATGTAACCGCCTCGAGGCAAACACTGACGGATGTCTTGTCCAGACGAACTCGGAGAGAGGTTATCTCTCTTTGAGCTTCGAAACGGGCAAGCGACTTTACTCAGATGGCAGTACACCTGCCAAACAAACTTTCACCCTCAAGAAAAGATCGACTTCCCCAGGGAGCTGGAATTGATGGGTGAAATCTAAATAATTAGACGTGAGCCACAATAGACCTAAGGTCGCGGTGGAGGGACTGGAATAGCCCACTCACAATAAAATCTAATATAATCTAATCTAGCTAAACTTGCTGTAATAGAAGCGTTGCTGAGTGTTAAATATAAAAAATTAATTTAGATTTTACTTGATATACAGAAAAGTATTTGGCACATCGCCTTGAAAATTGGTACATAGTGATTAAAAAATAATTCATACGGAATTTGACTTTGGTAGATAGAAGACACTGCTTGCGATACCTTTCAAGTTAAAATATTCACCAAATTTTACTAGTATGGCTACGAAACTTTAGATTAGAAAATAGCAGATTCTTGCATATCCTTAACAAGAAAGGTATACTTGTTGAATGACTCTAAAATCAAACGTTTCTGAAAGATTTTCAATTTTAACAGTAGCTGCAGTGTTTAGCACCGGCTAAGAAATGACGTAGGATTAAATATGGACACAAAACCACCTTCTCAAATTTGGGGCATTATACATATCGACTCTAATTATTGTATCGGGGAGGGGGACAAAAGGGCTACTGTGTCGATGTGGCGATCTGCATCTCCATCTAGCGCGTGGCTGAAGAACAAAATGCATCTAACACGGGTCAATGAGACAACAAAAAGTTTCGGGACGCAGCAAGTGCGTTATAATAGCGAACTTTCATAAGAATTGTACACTATTATTATACGGCATATTAGTAAAGTTAATACTTTAAACTTACACAGACCTTGAAGATCGATCTTAGAGGTGCTAGTACGCGCTTATTTGAAGAATTGTTTCGAAAGTGTTACCATCGATACCTCTCTATTATCAAAAAAAAAATCTTGCGTTCTAGCTTCTCTTGTGAAAAACGCCCAAAACTCAATTTTCTATGAAGCTAAAGAATTATATGTTGCTATATCTGTAGATAGTGTAAGCCTCTTTAAAAGAAATTTGTATTTCAAATTTCATTAAAGTTATACAAAAGATTTCCAGAAGGAAACTTAATTCATATTTAGAAAAGTAAAGTATCTGCCAGATTATAAACGTAGCAGTTATTTTTCCTTATTAGTCGCCAGTATGATTTCGTTTTAGTCAACCCAATGAAACCGGTTTTTCCAATATCAACAATAACAAAATTATAATTCCGGACTCAAAGGTGACAAACTTATTTAGGCGTTTTAAACACATATGAGATTTTATTCAAAACGTATAAAATATGTGCACTACTTTTTCTTCAAATGTCAAAATAAAACATTGAAAACATACATTCATCAAGCAGGATTCGATCGCGTAGCCTTCTACTTAGGAGGCAACGACGCTGTCCCCGGCGCCATCTAAGTATACTTCAACTAACGTTTGATTTGCGTGATACCTTAGATCAGCTTCATGCCCGGCATATTATATTCAAAGTATACGTAATTAATTACAGAATTAATAGAATTACCATTAAAACACATCACACGACTGTTTCGGTCTTATATGACGTCTCATGTTTAAGTTTAAAGATAAAAGAAATTATTTTAGAATCATTTTTATAAAGACTTGGCTTGATTTTGTTTACATTTCTAGTATATTATACGACAGCATAATATATCTATGCTGCGCTAAAACTTTATTTGAGGCCGATCATAAAGCTACAAATATAGTGTCTTTTAATAATTGATTGAATCCCCCAGTAAATAACAATTACTTGGCAAATTTTTAATTCTATGTCGTCTGTCATTTTTCTTAATTTCGGTCGAGATTTCACGATTGTGGGTTCGGGTATTATGTTTTATGCCCGGTATATATTTAGTTTGGTGTCCGTTGATGTATGGTTTATACCTGTTGTATGAATCAATCTAGGCGTAAGCTACTCTGTCTGTCATGCATTGGACTTTAACCACTAAGTCGTTTCAATGCATGTCTTTGTAATTTTATTTTTAATTTGGATAAAACTCTAAATATTGTGTACCAAATTACTTAAAATTCACAACGTTGGTTTATTTGCACTATTTCTAGCAGATTAATTAATCAATGGACATTGTTTGTCCGTTTGTCCATTGCTGTGATTTGAGGTTTTAATGCTTCTAATTCTACCTTCACCCATATAGTGCAAGGAAACAATAGCGACAGTCGATGAAAATAGCCACTATGATAGATTTCTTGTAAAGGTTAGTTCCTGTTATATAAAAAACAGAACGAAGCCCCTGAAGATGGCCAGATATATAGGCCGAAACGCGTAGGTCTTTTACTAAATAAACTCAGTCTGGAGTATAGCCTTGTTCTGTTCTTTTTTACCTTGGAAAAAGACAAATAATATTACTTTAACAAGATTTATTCAAGAGGGTCTGTCAAACGTGTTTTTACCAAATGCTGTACCAGTTGATAAAGTTTTATTACCGCTTACCGATGCTGCTTCATATATGGTCATAGTTGGAATTCATTTAAAAATTATTTATCCTAACTTAATACATTGTACGTGCCTAGCTCACGGGTTAAACGGGGTAGCAGAAAAAATTAGACAGCAATTTCCTTTAGTCAATGAATTTATTAATAATATGATAAAATTGTTCGTCAAAGCTCCTTTAAGAGTTCGAAGATATAGAGAAGTTCTGCCTGGGGTACCATTGCCTCCTAGGCCTGTAATCACGCGATGGGGAACCTGGATCGAGGCTGCCTTATTTTATTTTGCACATTTTAAAGAAATCACGGAGGTAATGCTTGAATTTGCAGATAAAGCATGTGCGTCAGTGAAACAAGCAAAAATTATTTTAGAGGACTCCAAATTGAGCCAGCAATTATGTTTTAAAACAGTCATTATAAAATAGTTACAGAAACTATAAAAAAATTCAGCAGCTAAATATTTTGCTAACTGAATCAGTTAAATTAATAGAGCATTTCAAATAAACTATTGATAAAACAAATAGGCCTGTTGCAAAACAAATTACAAAAAAAAATATCAGAAACACTCACAAAAAAATGAGGTTTTTACCAAGTTAACGCAGATTACAAAAGCTCTGGATGGATATTTTCAGACTATTTTAACAATGTAGACCCTACCATATTGTCAAGCTTAAAATATGCTCCAATCACCTCAGTCGACGTAGAATGCAGTTTTTCTTCGTATAAAAAATTACTAACTGAGAGAATGCAATCTATCAAAATAGATAATTTAGAGCGCTACTTAATAATATCTGTTAATAGTAAGAAACGCAATAATAATATTAATGAATAATTAATCGATAATATAATTAGGATCCTATGTAGTATTGATTGTGAATAAAATTAATAGCTTAAACCTTTAAAAACTTGTTATGATTATTTATGCATTGCATATATCGATATTTTTGTGCATATTTTGTTCAAGTTGGTGCATATTTTTTTCAAATTTCCTGCATATATATGCGCATATTTCAACTAAAAAGTCTGCATATAAATCCGAGCCCAGCTTATAAAATACTAAGGACTTACTAAAGCAACGTTAATTACCTGATCTGACGTTACGAAAGTAAGATACACATTCAAATATTTTTTTCTCATCTGCTTGTATTATATATTTTAAAATAGAGTTTATATTGTCATCCATAATAAATGAAGGAGATATGAAAACTTAAGTGTAACTCCAACATAAACCTCTTGAGGCTAAGAAAAATCTTCGTCGCTTGAAACAAGAGTGGATTATTGGTTTATATTCAATAACGCTGTTGTAATATCACAATTTTGGCTGCTTATAAAAATTTGTGATCACTGTAAACTACACGAAAAAGACTAAATTATTAAATTTCAATTTTCAGTAAAATATTCGGAGCATGAAAACATTTTAAAACTGACAACACCCTTCTCACCGTAGTGAAAGTTTGTCTTCGCTGTAAAGAGCCTTACGGCAATAATTTTCTGCTGGAGACGTTTTCTTGGAGGGTAATAATTTTAATCCATACCTTAGTCAACATTGAAACATTTGCTTAACTTAAATTTCTATAATATTAATTAGGCCCTTTAGACCCCAAAACATACTGCTCATTAAATATGCAATATCTATGGTGAAAATAAAAAGAATTAGTTTATTATCTTATAAATCGGTAATTTTGGAGACTCTTAATGTGTGTCTGGTTCGTGGATTTTAGTAAATTTTCTTTAAAAAAATTCACTAATGAGCAGATCCTGACTTCTGAATTTTGAAAAAATTTCTACAAATGAGCGTGAACTAGGCCTCGTAGAACCCATATCCAGGGTCAGTCTCAATTTTTATATGTTTATATATATATATATATATATATATATATATATATATATATATATATATATATATATATATATATATATACCAATAACTCAAAAAATAATGTGCCGATTTTGATCAAATTTGGTAAATACCTTCCTTTTGCAAGTGGATAAGTTTGTTAGGCAGGAAAATCGGCCCAGGTTTTCCCAAAAAATGTTGTGTTTTCTTTGGAAAAAGATTATGTCTCCGAAAATAACAAAGCCAGGGCAACAAAATTTGATACGCAGGTTTACGTCATAAAGAGCATCATATCTGCCAAAATTCAGATTTCTATGTTAAAAGCCAAAAAAGTTAGAGGTAAATAATTTTTTAATTAATTAAATCTGATTCAAGAATGTTATAACGTCAAAATTGATAATTATGGTAGGTGTAGAAATGTGAGTGAAAATACGACAATAAATGACTAACAAGCTCGTAGATATGTGTCTAAATCGTTATTTTGTGTAAATATTAAAGACGTTAGACAATTAACGTGTACCACGGGATATACCTGCTAATACATACATGTCGAGCGTAGCTAAGTGAGCTAAGCCCTGTACATCAGATAATGGAATCCTACATGACGAGTTCTAACCCTAGTTAGTGACTTTACTTTTTACCAATTTTTTTAGTCTCTGTACCGGTATCTAATCAGATCGTTGTTATTTCGATGAATTTTTTAGCGAGTTTTTGTATAAAAATAATTTGATAAAGAGGAGATGAAAGTTTTAAGATTTAATACAATGTGAATAGCATATCTGGTTGTTTGTTTTTGCCCTAACTTAGTGAAACCGTTCCATATTTAATACAGTCGTAGACTTTCCCCGTGGCTTCGCAAGTGCTTGTTTTAGTGAATTTTCTTT
This sequence comes from Tillus elongatus, assembly GCA_964006375.1. Taxonomy (NCBI): domain Eukaryota; kingdom Metazoa; phylum Arthropoda; class Insecta; order Coleoptera; family Cleridae; genus Tillus; species Tillus elongatus. The sequence continues at coordinate 172,865,237 of OZ023265.1, read as the reverse complement.
TAAAAAAAATGACTAATGAGGTCACGCGACTTTTCAATTTTAAACAAATTTCTTTAAATGTGCGCGAACTGGGCCCCCTAGAACCCATATCCAGAGTAAGTTTCAATTATATATATATATATATATATATATATATATATATATATATATATATATATAGGTCAAAAACTTGCGCCAACATTGGGCCAACAATACAAACAACTCGGCGATAAATTAGAACTGCCGGATTTGACGCATGGTCTGATGTATATGGTTACTGGGCCAATTAGAGATATTCGTTATTGTGTTTATCAGTGAGGACGGGTGTGTTCAGTGGAAAATCAGAGAATCTTCAAAATTATGCAGGTAACTACAAAAGTCGTCAAACCCTTTAATCAAAAAATATTAAATATCTTCAATTTTTCCAATGGAACTCCCCATTTTTACTGAATTTTCGTAGAAAAAATTCACTTACGGGGAGATCCCGACGAGATCCCGACTTTTGAATTAAAAAAAAAGTTTTTCAAACGAGCGTGAACTAGAACCCCTAGAATCCATATCCGGGATCAGTTTCAATTTTTACATGTCTATATATATATATATATATATATATATATATATATATATATATATATATATATATATATATATATATATATATATATATATATATATATATATATATATATATATATATATATAATGTATCACACTGATAAGTCAAACAATAATAGGCCAGTTTTGATCAAATTTGGCGTGTACTTTCCTTTTGTAAGTGGCATAAAGAAGTTCGTTAGCCAAGAAAGTCTGACCTGGTTTTGCGGGAAAATTATGAGTTTTCTTCCGAAAAAAATTTTTTTCTCAAAAAGTTAAAAAGCTATGGTAACCAAATTTAGTAGATATATTTAGGATATAAAAAGTAAACTGCAAACCAAAACTTAGATTTCTATGTTGCAAGAAAAAAAAGTTATGACAAAATATTTGGTGCCAGATCATTTCCATGAAAATTCACTACCATAACGCACTTGCGGCGTCCAGACGTTTTTACTTCTCGGGATCGCTCAACCAACAATACAGCAAGTTTTTGTTTTATTCCCCATTTGTGGAATATCTGATTTGTGAGGTATTCGTTTGTTTATTTAACTAATTTATCCCAAAAATGTAGGGCCATGCATGACTTGTCTATAGTACCGTATCTGTAAAGTGTGAAATTAAAAACGAAAAACCACTTGCTTGGAAAATTGGCCTTTCTTCACAGTCGTTTAGCGAAAATGTGATTGACCTCTAAAACAAGGAGCTGAAATTAGGTTTGCAGTCGCACAAAGAAGATCTAGTAGATGCATTGCTAGTATTGAAACAGGAATTAAAAAGTTACTCGAATCTTCAAAAAAACTTCGAGAAGCGTGTAAAGATGAAATTTTTCAAAACATTCGAAAGAAAATATTTTATTCCAATAAACATAGTTAAACGACAAAAAATCTCGGGACGCAGCAAGTGCGTTATGGTAGTGAATTTTCATAAAAATGTTTTTAATAACAAATATGTGTGTTTTTTTTTAAGAAAGCAGGCATCAAATTTGGTTACCAGTATAACCTATATAGTAAAAACAATGTGCCTTGTTTCATCAAAATAACTTTATTGTGTGAAAATGTACAAAAATTTCCAAAAGTAAACTTAAAGTGTTCCCGAAAAAACACGTTTCTTGGTCAACCTTATAGGTTAATAGCAAATTGAGCTGTTCAAATATAAAACATTTGATCAAAATTCGCTACCATAACGCACTTGCTGCGTCCAGAATTTCTTTTCTTACCAACATGCATTATATTTCGATGGAAAATGCAAAAATGCAATAACATAAGGCGTGTTTGATTTTAAAAAAATGGAAATTTGTATCACCAACGACTTATCGGCCACCCTGTGATTGTAGAAATATTATTTTAAGATGTAGCTCAAGACACCCTATAATTAATATATACAAAATTTTTTCATATCTTATATAATAACGGATATATTGAGCTTTATTGATGTTTACGAAAATTAGACAAAAATTATATACCATTAAACGATAAACTCTATAGCTAAGGTTACTGCCAAGCATCAGAGAAAGGGTCTATTTGAAATGAATTTTCTGGGAATATTTTAGTAAAATGAAGGACAATGACGATTGAAACTAAGACTTCAGGGTTTGTAAAACGTCCTTCTTGAGACATTTTATTTCCATAGCCCGTATTAGATTCAAGTTCTTTGCCTAAATGTTGCCAATTTTGCCATTTTAAATCGCCACTTTGACGTTTTGAGGAAAACCCCAATTTATTTTTCTTTAAATGCCTATAACTTTTTTGTCTTTTGACCTACATAGCTAAATTTTGGTAGATGACTTACCTATAAGGATGTAAACCTGCGTGCCAAATTTGGTTGCCCTTACTTTGTTAATTCCGGAGATATAAATTTTTTTCGAAAGAAAATACAAAATTTTCCGGGAAAACCTAGGCAGATTTTCCTGACTAACGAACTCATCCAAGCCATTTGCAAAAGGAATTTTTTCACCAAATTTGATCAAAATCGGCCCATTATTTTTTGAGTTATCGGTGTGATACATATATATATATATATATATATATATATATATATATATATATATATATATATATATATATATATATATATATATATAAACATATAAAAATTGAAATTGACCCCGGATATGTTTTCTGGGGGGCCAAATTAGCGCTCATTTGAAGAAATTTTTTCAAAATTCAAAAGTCGGGATCTCCCCATTAGTGATTTTTTTTTAAGAAAATTCACTAAAAGATTGTTTTTATGTTAAAGCAGATAAAGTAAACAAGGTTGTGATTTTGGACAAAAACGACTATAAAGATAGAGTTGATTATGCAATAGACATAACCGTATAAAAACTAAATAAAAATCCCCCACCAAAAATGATTTCTGATGTTATAAATAATGTTAAGAGCTATCACAACCTTATAACAAAAAACTTTTACAAGAAGAAAGAAAGTGAAAGAAGGTTACAAGTTACCAAAAGTCCCCAAAAAATATTGTCTCCCCAAAAATAATAAACCAGGAAAATCGATAAAACCTATACTATGGTTAAAGGAAATTAAAGGCTTTTATTACCAGACAAACTAATTTATTCTCAAAACCCTACGCGTTTCAACACATTAACGTGCCATCTTCAGGGGTTTAGACAAATTTCCTGTCTCAATTACAGAAAGATGCTGTATGAAATGTTGTCAAAGTTTGGCTTTTCATCTATTGTCCTCAGGATACCAAACAGATACTGCGCAAAACAGGAAGGCAGGGACATCACAAGACTTGAAGAAATCAGAGGATGAATGCAAAGGACGCTTATTTTTTTTAGTTTAATTTTATCAAACGAACAAAATTGAGAATAAATCAGTTTGTCTGGTAGTAAAAGCCTTTAATTTCCTTTAACCATGTCAAACCCAGACGTTATGACGTCCAGAAATAATAGATCTATACTATTTCGTCTATAGATTTTCCGACATACAATTTACAGAAGTGGTTGACAAATGAGTTTAAATAAAGCCTTGCCTGTCATACAAAAAAGTTTTGATCAAATTTACTTGAATTTTCTATATATATATATATATATATATATATATATATATATATATATATATATATATATATATATATATATATATATATATATATATATATATATATATATATATATATATATATATATATATATATATATATATATATATATATATATATATATATATATACTTTATTTGTTTGCTGTACTCTTTGTGATTCTTTATTCCTTTACGTGGACTGCAGTTTCGAACCGTCCCGGTTCATCATCAGCGCCCTACTGACTGTGATCGCTCCTGTGTGGTCTACGTCTGAGATTGTACGTGGCGCCTGCGCGTTGAACTTCTTTTGGTCGGTTTACTGTTCTCTGATTGGTTGTGCCTTCGGACTGTGTCGTGTGTATCGGTCTCCTGTCTTGATCACTATGGTTTGATAATTTGTTTATTTGTATGGCCTTTATTAAGTTTTGTTTAAACGTTTGTACTTGGATTTGTTCTGGCATTAACTGTTTCTTATTGTTTGTTTGTTGAATGTAGTATTGTTCCCAGATTTCCATTTTTGTGGTCTTTAATATGTTTCGTTAGTTGTAATTGGGTTATATCTGGTTTTTGGTGTTTTGTGTTGTGAATGTGTGTAGCTACGTTTGATTTGTGGATTTTATTTAATGCTGTTATATGTTCCTTAGATCTTGCTTCTATTGATTTTTTTGTCATTCCTATATATTTTTTATTGCATGTGTTACATTATATTCGATATATTCCGTCTAATTAATGGGTTGTGCTCTTGTTTTTCCTTTATTTTGTTTTTTATTTTGTTATTGGTTTTGTAGCTCTTTTTTAAGTCATATTGTTTGAGTGTTTGTATTATTTTTTTGATGTGGTGGTTATAAGTGAATGTTGTGTATTTTGTGTTTGATTCTGGTGTTTTGTTTTCGGTTTTGTTGTTTTGTTTGTTTTTGATTTGTTTTACTAGCTTTTCTATTGTTTTCTTGTTATATCCATTTCTGTGTGCTATTTGTATTATGATGTTGTACTCCTTTTCTCGTTCGTCAACATGGGGTGGTACATTTAGCATTATTTTTATTAAGTATCTGTATGTGGCTATTTTGTGTGTGTGTGGGTTTATTGAGTGTTTAGGTATAGTGATGTCTATTTGTGTAGGTTTTCTGTATATTTTGTATTCAATCTGGTTTCTTTTCTGATTAGTGGTCAGTCTGGTTAGTTTATGGTGTTGTTTGATTCTTTTTCTATTGTAAATGTCATGTTGTTGTTGATTTGGTTTATTTTTTCGAGGATATTGTCTATGTTGGTTTTTTGATTGTCGTATATTATTAATATAACACCGACGTATCTTATTCATTTGATTTTTGAGTCTGTTTCTTTTATGATGGTGTTGATTTTATCTTCTAACTGTTGTATGTATATTTCTGCCATGATGCTTGATAGTGGAGATCCCATTGGTAGTCCGTCTTCTTGGATGTAGTATTCTCCGTAGAACTCAATGTAATTTTGTTTTAATATGATGTTTAATATTTTGTTGGTTTGTCGTTTTTTGTTGTTGTTTTGCATTTTATTTTCGATTATATTTGTAGTTTCGTTAATTGGTATATTGGTGTACATATTTGTTATGTCGAATGAGGCGAGTCTTGTGTTTTTGTTTATGTTTATGTTTATGTTTTTTTAATTTATGCACTAGTTCTATGGAGTTTTTTATGTTAAATTTGTTTTCTAGTTGTATTTCTTGTTTTAGTACTTGGTCTAGTTCTTTTGTTATTTTGTATGAAGGTGCATCTTTGAAGTTGATGTGTTGTCTTATTGGGTATCCCGTTTTGTATATTTTAGTGAATTTTCGTAGAAAAAATTCACTAATGGGGAGATCCCGACTTTTGAATTTTGAAAAATTTTTGCAAATGAGTGCGAACTAGGACCCCTAGAACCCATATCCGGGGTTAGTTTCAATTTTTATATGTTTATATATATATATATATATATATATATATATATATATATATATATATATATATATATATATATATATATATATATATATATATATACAGGGTGTTTACGGAAATCGGGAACAATAGCTATCTTCGTTATTATTTGAGCTACAAAGTCGGTTAAATAGGCAAAGTTGACCAACTGGACACCCCGCTTCTGAATATGTCACGGATATCTAGATTGCACAACAACTTTCAAATCTGTTGACATAACCTCAATTTTTTTTAATGGAACGATACGAATATTTTGCGTTCAATCTACTCAGGGCAAGCCATTCTATACGTACACATAATAGTCTTTCCATCCCATTTAAATATTCCGAAGATAACTTGATCCCAAATGTTGCCAATTGTAGGTGTTTACGGAAATCGGGAACAATAGCTATCTTCGTTATTATTTGAGCTACCAAGTCGGTTAAATGGACAAAGTTGACCAACTGGATACCCCGCTTCAGAATATGTCACGGATATTTAGATTGCATAACAACTGTCAAATCTGTTGACATAACCTCACTTTTTTTAAATAGAACGATATGAATATTTTGTGTTCAATCAACTTAGGGCAAGCCATTTTATACGTACACATAATAGTCTTTCCATCCCAGTACAATATTCCGAAGATAACTTGATCCCAAACGTTGCCAATTGTAGGTGTTTACGGAAATCGGGAACAATAGCTATCTTCGTTATTATTTGAGCTACGAAGTCGGTTAAATAGGCAAAGTTGACCAACTGGACACCCCGCTTCCGAATATGTCGCGGATATCTAGATTGCACAACAACTGTCAAATCTGTTGACATAACCTCAATTTTTTTAAATGGAATGATACAAATATTTTGCGTTGAATCTACCCAGGGCAAGCCATTCTATACGCACACATAATATTCTTTCCATCCCAGTACAATATTCAGCAGATAACTTGATCCCAAACGTTGCCAATTGTAAGGGTTTACCGAAATCGGGAACAATAGCTATCTTCGTTATTATTTAAGCTACGAAGTCGGTTAAATAGGCAAAGTTGACCAACTGGATACCCCCCTTCTGAATATGTCACGGATATCTAGATTGCACAACAACTGTCAAATCTGTTGACATAACCTCATTTTTTTTTAATGGAACGATACGAATATTTTGCGTTGAATCTACCCAGGGCAAGCCATTCTATATGTACACATAATAGTCTTTCCATCCCAATAGAATATTCCGAAGATAACTTGATCACAAATGTTGCCAATTGTAGGTGTTTACGGAAATCGGGAACAATAGCTATCTTCGTTATTATTTAAGCTACCAAGTCGGTTAAATGGACAAAGTTGACCAACTGGACACCCCGCTTCTGAATATGTCACGGATATCTACATTTCACAACAACTGTTAAATCTGTTGACATAACCTCAATCTTTTAAAATGTAACGATATGAATATTTTGCATTCAATCGACTCAGGGCAAGCCATTCTATACGTACACATAATAGTCTTTTCATCCCTGTACAATATTCCGAAGATAACTTGATCACAAACGTTGCCAATTGTAGGTGTTTACGGAAATCGGATTGGCCATGGAGGTACAGTTGAATGGTCGCCAAGATCGCCCGATTTGACCCCATTGGACTTTTCAATATAAGGGACAATAAAGGACGATGTTTACGCATCAAGAGTGAATAGTCTGGACGAATTGAAGGTAAAAATCAGGAATGCAGTCAACAGAATTTCTGTACAGACCCTTCAAAGAATACAGTCCATCAGTGGCGATTTCTCCTAGTGAGCTAGGTGTGCGCCGCACACCCTAAAATATAATTAAAATGTGCACAGTTAAATATGTTTTATTTCTTTTTCCCTTAGTCTTAATACACTACATATGTTATGACAATCGATTTAATTTACTTATTTGATTTCATAAATAGTCGGTTAATAGTGACTTGGAATGAAGTCGGCACTACGTCTTCATTCAGAAAATATGAGTAGGTCAATAGCAACTGGGAATGAATTCGGGTTAGGTGTGCGTTGTTATTTCCGAACAACTTCACTCGACACAGCTGTATTGGTATACAATACAGTCCCCCACCCATGTGTTTAAAATAGTAAGGAAATAGCATTCGTTTTAACACTGCAGTGAGCGGTAAAAATACCGCTCAAGACAAATGAATGGAACGCCGGTTTAACAAACGTTGTGATAGCATTATTTACAAACATTACAACTGCGCTTGCCTGGACCACAGTATTCTAGAATCAAAGACTATAATACATTTTAGTAAATTTTCGTAGAAAAAATTCACTAATGGGGAGATCTCGACTTTTCAATTTTGAAAAATTGTTTGCAAATGAGCGCGAACTAGGACCCCTAGAACCCATATCCGGAGTCAGTTTCAATTTTTATATATAAGAATTTAATTTGAGTCAAGTTTTAAAATATAGAAATTTTTGATTAAAATGAAGAAACTGATTTCAAGTACCATCCATATTTCTAGAAATTGTAATGGTACATAATGAGGTGAGGTAATTTTGGAGATTAGAAATCAGATGACAGAACTTTAGAACAATTGACATTTAGATTAAAATTTAGTCAAAATTGCATCATTTGCAGTCACAAGTTTAGACTTATTTGTAAGATGCTTTGTACTATTTATATAACAATAAACTATATATATATATATATATATATATATATATATATATATATATATATATATATATATATATATATATGCTTCATTCCAAGTCACTATTAACCGACTATTTATGAAATCAAATAAGTAAATTAAATCGATTGTCATAACATATGTAGTGTATTAAGACTAAGGGAAAAAGAAATAAAACATATTTAACTGTGCACATTTTAATTATATTTTAGGGTGTGCGGCGCACACGTAGCTCACTAGGAGAAATCGCCACTGATGGACTGTATTCTTTGAAGGGTCTGTACAGAAATTCTGTTGACTGCATTCCTGATTTTTACCTTCAATTCGTCCAGACTATTCACTCTTGATGCGTAAACATCGTCCTTTATTGTCCCTTATATTGAAAAGTCCAATGGGGTCAAATCGGGCGATCTTGGCGACCATTCAACTGTACCTCCATGGCCAATCCGATTTCCGTAAACACCTACAATTGGCAACGTTTGTGATCAAGTTATCTTCGGAATATTGTACAGGGATGAAAAGACTATTATGTGTACGTATAGAATGGCTTGCCCTGAGTCGATTGAATGCAAAATATTCATATCGTTACATTTTTAATGATTGAGGTTATGTCAACAGATTTAACAGTTGTTGTGAAATGTAGATATCCGTGACATATTCAGAAGCGGGGTGTCCAGTTGGTCAACTTTGTCCATTTAACCGACTTGGTAGCTTAAATAATAACGAAGATAGCTATTGTTCCCGATTTCCGTAAACACCTACAATTGGCAACATTTGTGATCAAGTTATCTTCGGAATATTCTATTGGGATGGAAAGACTATTATGTGTACATATAGAATGGCTTGCCCTGGGTAGATTCAACGCAAAATATTCGTATCGTTCCATTAAAAAAAAATGAGGTTATGTCAACAGATTTGACAGTTGTTGTGCAATCTAGATATCCGTGACATATTCAGAAGGGGGGTATCCAGTTGGTCAACTTTGCCTATTTAACCGACTTCGTAGCTTAAATAATAACGAAGATAGCTATTGTTCCCGATTTCGGTAAACCCCTACAATTGGCAACGTTTGGGATCAAGTTATCTGCTGAATATTGTACTGGGATGGAAAGACTATTATGTGTGCGTATAGAATGGCTTGCCCTGAGTTGATTGAACACAAAATATTCATATCGTTCTATTTAAAAAAAGTGAGGTTATGTCAACAGATTTGACAGTTGTTGTGCAATCTAGATATCCGCGACATATTCGGAAGCGGGGTGTCCAGTTGGTCAACTTTGCCTATTTAACCGACTTCGTAGCTCAAATAATAACGAAGATAGCTATTGTTCCCGATTTCCGTAAACACCTACAATTGGCAACGTTTGGGATCAAGTTATCTTCGGAATATTGTACTGGGGTGGAAAGACTATTATGTGTACGTATAAAATGGCTTGCCCTGAGTTGATTGAACACAAAATATTCATATTGTTCTATTTAAAAAAAGTGAGGTTATGTCAACAGATTTGACAGTTGTTATGCAATCTAAATATCCGTGACATATTCTGAAGCGGGGTATCCAGTTGGTCAGCTTTGTCCATTTAACCGACTTGGTAGCTCAAATAATAACGAAGATAGCTATTGTTCCCGATTTCCGTAAACACCTACAATTGGCAACATTTGGGATCAAGTTATCTTCGGAATATTTAAATGGGATGGAAAGACTATTATGTGTACGTATAGAATGGCTTGCCCTGAGTAGATTGAACGCAAAATATTCGTATCGTTCCATTTAAAAAAATTGAGGTTATGTCAACAGATTTGACAGTTGTTGTGCAATCTAGATATCCCTGACATATTCAGAAGCGGGGTGTCCAGTTGGTCAACTTTGCCCATTTCCCCGACTTTGTAGCTCAAATAATAACGAAGATAGCTATTGTTCCCGATTTCCGTAAACACCCTGTATATATATATATATATATATATATATATATATATATATATATATATATATATATATATATATATATATATATGTATCTATGTATGTATGTATGTATGTATGTATGTATGTATGTATGTATGTATGTATGTATGTATGTATGTATGTATGTATGTATGTATGTATGTATGTATGTATGTATGTATGTATGTATGTATGTATGTATGTATGTATGTATGTATGTATGTATGTATGTATGTATGTATGTATGTATGTATGTATGTATGTATGTATGTATGTATGTATGTATGTATGTATGTATGTATGTATGTATGTATGTATGTATGTATGTATGTATGTATGTATGTATGTATGTATGTATGTATGTATGTATGTATGTATGTATGTATGTATGTATGTATGTATGTATGTATGTATGTATGTATGTATGTATGTATGTATGTATGTATGTATGTATGTATGTATGTATGTATGTATGTATGTATGTATGTATGTATGTATGTATGTATGTATGTATGTATGTATGTATGTATGTATGTATGTATGTATGTATGTATGTATGTATGTATGTATGTATGTATGTATGTATGTATGTATGTATGTATGTATGTATGTATGTATGTATGTATGTATGTATGTATGTATGTATGTATGTATGTATGTATGTATGTATGTATGTATGTATGTATGTATGTATGTATGTATGTATGTATGTATGTATGTATGTATGTATGTATGTATGTATGTATGTATGTATGTATGTATGTATGTATGTATGTATGTATGTATGTATGTATGTATGTATGTATGTATGTATGTATGTATGTATGTATGTATGTAGGTACGTACGTACGTACGTACGTACGTACGTATGTATATAAACCTAGTAAAAATGTATATAGAAATAAATTGAATTTTAACAAACAATAAATTTGTAATTCACCAAAGAAACATTGAGATATCGCGTTGAGTCAAAAAAATATATGAATGACTAATTTAGGTCCCAGTATTTAATTTCTATTACTTGTATAAAATTGTTACCTATCACCAACCAGGTGCTCATCGCAATTTTCAAATAGATAAATATATGTGTAAAAGCATAAAAGTATGACATTGTTTATTTTAATTTTTTTGATCACACAAAAAGGTAAGTATGGAAAAAGTTGTATACAATTACGAAATCACCTTATAAAAAACATGTCGTCCTGTTGCAGTTTTGTTACTTTATCTCCAACATTTCTTCTACATAACCCGCATTCGTTACAGAATGTTTGTTTAAAACTAGCACATTTTTTAAAATTCGAAAATCGCAACTTTGACGTTTTAAGAAGAAAAATGTAATATTTTTAGGTAACAATTTTTCTCAACATAAGTGATCTGAATTTCGGTATGCAAATTACGTTTTATAGTAGAAATTGGCCTACCAAATTTGGTTGCCATAGCGTTGCAATTTTCAGAGATACAGAATTTTCCGAAAGAAAATCTAACATTTTGGCGGAAAAACTGGTCCGATTTTCCTGGCTGACAACCTTATCCAAGCCAATTACAAAAGGACAGTACTTCCCAAATTTCAACAAAATCAGCCAATTATTTTTTGAGTTATCGGTATGTTATATATATATATATATATATATATATATATATATATATATATATATATATATATATATATATATATATATATATATATATATATATATATATATATATATATATATATATATATATATATATATATATATATATATATATATATATATATATGTATATATATGTATATATATATATATATATGTATATATATATATATATATATATATATATATATATAATATATACAGGGTGTTTACGGAAATCGGGAACAATAGCTATCTTCGTTATTATTTGAGCTACAAAGTCGGTTAAATGGCCAAAGTTGACCAACTGGACACCCCGCTTCTGAATATGTCACGAATGTCTAGATTGCATAACAACTGTCAAATCTGTTGACATAACCTCAATTTTTTTAAATGGAACGATATGAATATTTTGTGTTCAATCGACTCAGGGCAAGCCATTCTATAAGTACACATAATAGTCTTTCCATCCCAGTACAATATTCCGTAGATAACTTGATCCCAAACGTTGCCAATTGTAGGTGTTTACAGAAATCGGGAACAATAGCTATCTTCGTTATTATTTGAGCTACGAAGTCGGTTAAATAGGAAAAGTTGACCAACTGGACACCCCGCTTCTGAATATGTCACGGATATCTAGATTGCACAACTGTCAAATCTGTTGACATAAGCTGATTTTTTTTAAATGGAACGATATGAATATTTTGCATTCAATCGACTCAGGGCAAGCCATTCTATAAGTACACATAATAGTCTTTCCATCCCAGTACAATATTCCGTAGATAACTTGATCCCAAACGTTGCCAATTGTAGGTGTTTACCGAAATCGGGAACAATAGATATCTTCGTTATTATTTGAGCTACGAAGTCGGTAAAATGGGTAAAGTTGACCAACTGGACACCCCGCTTCTGAATATGTCACGGATATCTAGATTGCACAACAACTGTCAAATCTGTTGACATAACCTGATTTTTTTTTAAATGGAACGATATGAATATTTTGCATTCCATCGACTCAGGGCAAGCCATTTTATAAGTACACATGATAGTCTTTCCATCCCAGTACAATATTCCGAAGATAACTTGATCCCAAACGTTGCCAATTGTAGGTGTTTACGGAAATCGGGAACAATAGCTATCTTCGTTATTACTTGTGCTACGAAGTTGGTTAACTAGGCAAAGTTGACCAACTGGACACTCCGCTTCTGAATATGTCACGGATATCTAGATTGCACAACAACTGTCAAATCTGTTGACATAAACTCTTTTTTTTAATGGAATGATACGAATATTTTGCGTTCAAACGACTCAGGGCAAGCCATTCTATATGTACACATAATAGTCTTTCTATCCCAGTACAATATTCCGAAAATAACTTGATCCCAAACGTTGCCAATTGTAGGTGTTTACCGAAATCGGGAACAATAGCTATCTACGTCATTATTTGAGCTATAAAGTCGGTTAAATAGGCAAAGTTGACCAACTGGACACTCCGCTTCTGAATATGTCACGGATATCTAGATTGCACAACAACTGTCAAATCTGTTGACATAACCTCAATTTTTTTAAATGGAATGATATGAATATTTTGCGTTCAATCGACTCAGAGCAAGCCATTTCATACGTACACATAATAGTCTTTCCATCCCAGTAGAATATTCCGAAGATAACTTGATCCCAAACGTTTCCAATTGTAGGTATTTACGGAAATCGGGAACAATAGTTATCTTCGTTATTATTTAAAGTCAGTTAAATGGGCAATGTTGGCCAACTGGACACCCCTCTTCTGAATATGTCACGGATATCTAGATTGCACAACAACTGTCAATTCTGTTGACATAACCTCATTTTTTTAAATAGAACGATATGAATATTTTGCGTTTAATCGATTCAGGGCGAGCCACTGTACAAATACACATGTATATTTAAAACTAAATTTTATTTCCTAAAAACGAATAAATAATTACAAATATTGCTCAAAATGCCCACCGTTATGATTCAGGCATAATATTGCTCTCTTCAATATATTGGACTGTATTCTTTGAAGGGTCTGTACAGAAATTCTGTTGACTGAATTCCTGATTTTTACCTTCAATTTGTCCAGACTATCCACTCTTGATGCGTAAACATCGTCCTTTATTGTACCCCATATTGAAAAGTCCAATGGGGTCAAATCTGGCGATCTTGGCGACCATTCAACTGTACCTCCATGGCCAATCCGATTTCCGTAAACACCTACAATTGGCAACGTTTGTGATCAAGTTATCTTCGGAATATTGTACAGGGATTAAAAGACTATTATGTGTACGTATAGAATGGCTTGCCCTGAGTCGATTGGATGCAAAATATTCATATCGTTATATTTTAAAAGATTGAGGTTATGTCAACAGATTTAACAGTTGTTGTGAAATGTAGATATCCGTGACATATTCAGAAGCGGGGTGTCCAGTTGGTCAACTTTGTCGATTTAACCGACTTGGTAGCTCAAATAATAACGAAGATAGCTATTGTTCCCGATTTCCGTATACACCTACAATTGGCAACATTTGTGATCAAGTTATCTTCGGAATATTCTATTGGGATGGAAAGACTATTATGTGTACATATAGAATGGTTTGCCCTGAGTAGATTCAACGCAAAATATTCGTATCGTTCCATTTAAAAAAATTGAGATTATGTCAACAGATTTGACAGTTGTTGTGCAATCTAGATATCCGTGACATATTCACAAGGGGGGTATCCAGTTGGTCAACTTTGCCAATTTAACCGACTTCGTAGCTCAAATAATAACGAAGATAGCTATTGTTCCCGATTTCGGTAAACACCTACAATTGGCAACGTTTGGGATCAAGGTATCTACGGAATATTGTACTGGGATGGAAAGAATATTATGTGTACATATAGAATGGCTTGCCCTGAGTCGACTGAACGCAAAATATTTGTATCATTCCATTTAAAAAAATTGAGGTTATGTCAACAGATTTGACAGTTGTTGTGCAATCTAGGTATACGTGACATATTCGGAAGCGGGGTGTCCAGTTGGTCAACTTTGCCTATTTAACCGACTTCGTAGCTCAAATAATAACGAAGATAGCTATTGTTCCTGATTTCCGTAAACACCTACAATTGGCAACATTTGTGATCAAGTTATCTTCGGAATATTCTATTGGGATGGAAAGACTATTATGTGTACATATAAAATGGCTTGCCCTGAGTTGATTGAACCCAAAATATTCATATCGTTCCATTTAAAAAAATTGAGGTTATGTCAACAGATTTGACAGTTGTTGTGCAATCTAGATATCCGTGACATATTCAGAAGCGGGGTGTCCAGTTGGTCAACTTTGCCCATTTAACCGACTTTGTAGCTCAAATAATAACGACGATAGCTATTGTTCCCGATTTCCGTAAACACCCTGTATATATATATATATATATATATATATATATATATATATATATATATATATATATATATATATATATATATATATATATATATATATATATATATATATTTATATATATTTATATATATATATATATATATATATATATATATATATATATATATATATATATATATATATATATATATATGTGTGTGTGTGTGTCACACCGATAACTCAAAAAAATTTTGAAAATTTTGAGTTTTCATTCGAAAAAAATTCTTATCTCAAAAAGTAATAAGACGATTTTAATAAAATTTGGCATGTACCTTCCTTTTATAAATGGCCTTGATAAATTTGTTAGCCAGAAAAATCGGACGAGGTTTTCCGGGAAAATTTTTAGTTTTCATTCAAAAAAAATTTTTATCTGAAAGAATAATGGGCCTATTTTGATAAAATTTGGCATGTACCTTCCTTTTGTAAATGTCTTTGATAAGTTCGTTAATCAGAAAAATCGGACGATGTTTTCCGGAAAATTTTGAGTTTTCATTTGAAAAAAATTTTTATCTTAAAAAATAAAAACTCTATGATAACCAAATTTGGTAGGTACGTTTACGATATAAAAAGTAAACTATACACCTAAATTTAGATTTCTATGTTAGAAGAAAAAAAAGTTATAATAAAATATTTTGTGCCAGATCATTTTTATGAAAATTCACTACCATAACGCACTTGCTGCGTCTTCGACTTTTATTTATTATTCCTGTCATTGGTGGTGCTTTAGGGTTGTTGTTATAATAATGTGTTGTTTTTTGGTTGAATATTGTCTTATGTTTTTCTATGATGTTTAATATTTGATGTTGGAATTTTTTCGTTGGGTTTCCATCAGTTTATTGCATTTGTTTGTTGAAATTAAAGTGTTTGTTTTTTCTATATAGTACTGTGTTTTTATTGCTATTAGTGCGTCGCTTTTATCTGTTTTTGCTATTGTTATGTTGTTATATGTGACTTTGTTTCTTATTTGTTTGATAATTTCTTCATGTGTATGGTTTTTGATAAATAAAGAATTTCAATAAACATAACTGAAACTTTTATTCAGAACACTTTAAAACATTTTAGATACATACCTCATTTAGGCTATGGGTTACATATATTCATCTGCATGAGAACTACTCACCTGAAAATAAAAAATATCCATTGTGAGCTATATTATCTTGATAATAAGTACATAACTTTAAACTAATTACGAGCATCGAATTTTTATAACCACAACGAATGAACACAATGCAGAATCGGAGCCCATTTCCGAGTTTCATTCTAATTTTTATATGCTTATATATATATATATATATATATATATATATATATATATATATATAAAAGCTTGTGAGGGGGACAACTTTTGAAGCAAAAAGTAAAACCCAAACTCTACTCTCGTAAGCGGGGGTGTCGTCCCTCAATTTTTTTCAAATGGGAATGGGGGGTCATGTGATAGCTCGTTAAAAAAAGCTCTCGATGATTCCCAATACATCGCTTTCTTATTTCTAAAATTCGGTCTATTCATTTAAAAGGTATTAATTTTTGAAATATCACTATTGCATTTTCCAAAAAGTTCCTAATGCTTAAGTTGGGCCTCACCAGCGTCCGTTGCAAGATAAAAATGTTGCTAAAGGTTTGGTTAGGTAATAAAAAGTCATTTAGATTAAGGTGCTTTAAAAACACCTCAGTACAATATGTCTTGTGATAACGCATTTCCCTTAGAAATATCATGCAGGGAAAAATCAGTGGTAAAAGGAGCGTAGGTAGGAGAAAAACATCGTGGTTGCGCAATCTACGCGGTTGCCGCTTAATTTAACTTTTTAGACGCGGAACAAATGAGAAAATATTGACTATCATGACTTCCAATCTCCGATAGGAAGGCAACGAAAAAGGGATGAAAAAGAAATCAATATGCAAACATTGCAGAAACCCTTTATTTTTAAGTACTGTCTTATGAAAATTCTCTTCCATAATGCACTCGCTCAGTCCAGATTTTTTCCAAATTTAGGTACCTATTTTATGGTTTTGCAAAATAGCCTCGAAAGTTTCCTTTTAGCCCCAGATTTGTTGTTAAAACTCCTTAAACAGTCACAATCCGTGCTTCACATCTTACCTAATTTAAATTGTGCATTATAAATTTAAAATAGAATATATAGAATGGTTAATTAAATTACTCCACACACAAACACAAAAATAACTTCAACGTCACGTTACCGCTGTGCTAAAACAAGTGGTATGAAGGGCAAATAGAAAAATAAGTACGTTTCAATGCTGAGAGCGTTCTTTATATTAACAGAGTAAACAGAGAAAACTTCTCGAGTTTTGTGAAACAACACATAAAAGAGTACATTTTTGATGTTGAAGGTATGTTACACTAAGCAAGCACGTTAGCGTTTCGGGGAATAAAAAGAAAACACATGAGTACGTGTTTGGTGGGTTTTCCGCTCAAACATATTCAATATAAAATATGGTTAAAAAGAGCGTTTTCCAGTTAGTTCAATATTCTTTTAATTCCGTTTAAACTACAGTTCGTTTTTCTGCGGTACAACACGACAACGGTACATTTAAACTCAAAACTTGAATTGATAGGTACAGGTATGGCGGTATTTTCCTACAATGTCATTACTAATAATTGAAAGAACGAATACAGATTAACTTTGTTTCTTAACGTGGATACCTCTACAAGGATATCACGCAAGGATAACCTCAAATGGGACTGTTTACTTTGACAGAGTCAACTATTTTTAGCTATCTTGTTTTGAGCAGCACCATCGTTTTGGGCAACCACATCAGCACCATCGTTTTGGGTAGCCTCATCAGCACCATCGCTTTGGGCAGCCCCATCAGGACCATCGTTTCGGGAGCCCCATCCACACCATCGTTTTGGGAGCCCCATCAACACCATGCCGTGCAGAAGTACCTGTTATAGCAGCATTCCCTGAGATTGTCAATCCAGAGGTTTTGCCAGCCCTGAGTGGTCTTTAAAGCAACCTCAATCCAGGATAATATGTCCAGAGCTTTTGCAAGTTCTTAGTGGTGTTTACAATAACGCCAATCTAGGAGAATATGTCCAGAGGCTCTGGTGGCCGTGAGTAGCTTCCTCGTTCCCAATTAATCCCAGGAGCACAGAATATACACCATAGTCAAGTACACTACTAATCTGTACATCTATTTAAATTTATTCATTTTATTTATAACCGCTTCCATCTATCACAGTCAATTATAGTCATTTTGGCCTTATATAAAATCATTATCAGCGAATTTTCATTGAGAAAAATTCGATAATAGAGAGGTCACGATGAAAAGCTGTTGAAAAAAGTTCTACAAATGAGCGCAAAGCGCGAATTTTGGTCCCTAGAACCCAAAACCAAGGTCCGTTAAAATTTATATATACTTATATATATATATATATATATATATATATATATATATATATATATATATATATATATATATATATATATATATGTATGTATGTATGTATGTATGTATGTATGTATGTATGTACGTATGTATGCATCCGAGCGATAACTCAAAAAATACTAAACTGACTTCAATCAAACTTGGCAAAAATCTTATTTGGGCAAAAGCCGAGGTCGAGTTCGTTAATCAGCCTGTATGCTCAAGTTTTTCCGGTGGAAAATCGGGAAAAACTTGTTGAAAACGCTATATTTTTGTAAGTATTAGAGTAACTGGAATGAGACTTTACATGTGGCTAGAAATAGTGCAAATAAACATATGTTGTGAATTTTAAGTAATTTGGTCTACAATATTTAGAGTTTTTTCCGAATTAAAAATAAAATCCCAAAAACATGCGTTGTACCGACTTAGTCGTTAAATTCGAGTGCCTGACAGACAGATTAGTTAACTGCCACGCGTAGATTAATTCATACTACAGGTATGAACCATACAGCAACGGTAACCAAACTAAATATATACCAGGCAGAAAACATACTATCCGAACCAACAATCGTGAAATCTCGGCCGCGGTTATGGAAAATGACAGACGACATGAAATTAGGAATTTGCCAATTGATTGTTATTTAACTGAGTAATTCAATCAATTATTAAAATACACTATATTTGTAGCCTTATTAACGGCCTCAAACACAGTTATATCGCAGCAAGGACATATTCTGCTGTCGCATAATAATGTAGCAGCACAAATTTAAATAAAATCAAGCCAAGTCTCTGTAAAAATTATTCTAAAATATGTATTTTTATCTTTAAACGTAAACATAAGACGTCATATAAGACCGAAACAGTTGTGGAATGTGTTTCAATGGTAATTCTACGACCTAAATCTGTAATTAATTATGTAGACTTTGAATATAATATCTCGGGCATGAAGCCGATCTAAAGTATGACGCAAATAAAACCTTTTTTGACGCGTGGCTAGATAGCGTAGCGGATACCGCGCTCGCATCCCACGCAGAAGGTTACGCGATCGATTCCAGCTGGATGTTTTTTGAATATTTTATTTTCACATTTGGAGAAACAATAGTGCACAGATTTCATACGTTTTGAACAAGATCTCATTTTTGTTTAAAACGTCTGAATAAGTTTGTCACCTTTGAGAGTGAACTTATAATTTTGTTATTGTTGCAATTGTTATTGAAAAACCGGTTTAATTAGGTTGACTAAAACGAAATCGTACTGGCGATTAATAAGGAAAATAACTGCTACGTTTATAATTTGGTAGATACTTTACTTTTCTAAATATGAACTAAGTTTCCTTCTGGAAATCTACTGTATAACTTTAATGAAATTTGTAATACAAGTTACTTTTAAAGAGACTTACACTAGCTACAGATATATCAAAATTTGGTTCTTTACCTTCATAGAAAATTGAGTTCTGGGCTTTTTTCTCAAAAGGAGTTAAAACGCAAGATTTTTTGATAATAGAGAGATATCAATGGTAACACTTTTAAAAGAATTCTTCAAATGTGCGCGTACTAGGACTTCTAAAATCGATCTTCAAGGTCTGTGTAAGTTTAAAATATTAACTTTTCTAATATGCCGTATAATAATAGTGTACAATTTTTATGTAAATTCGCTACTATAACGCACTTGCTGCGTCCCGAAATGTTTTATTAATAAATGAAGGTAGCCGTGTTTCGATATTCATTTGTATGTCTGACACCACCCAAATTATAACGTATGAACCCACAGATTTTTTAGAATTACATTAAATCTCATGTTTTGCCCTGGGCATCCACAAGACCTTCTTTTAAATTTTAATAATTTATCTTATTATTAACTCTTACATAAAATATAACTTATAATGTTATATGTCTTTAAAAATATGCGTTGTGGTGATTTTGGGCCTTCAAGAGTACTTATCAGTGCTCATCACAAGTTCTGACTTTATTCCATTTGGATGTTACAGTCTCCTACTTAAAATAAGACATACCTATGTTTATTAACCGTCCAAGCCTATCGAGGTTAATTTACAAGCGGCTTGCTTGCGGTCGACCGGATTTCAGTGTAGTCTTGCCAATTGCGAAATCGTCGCGAAACGTATTCATATAGGTTTATTTAAAATAATCCTGTAAAACTGTTGTTTTTTATTAAATTTTATAAATGTATTTTACTAATTTTTGTGAACATACAGTTAGACACGATCTAAATGTCTTCTCTACTTTTAGGTTTGTGTAGCCCTACTATTTTAAGGATCCCTTTATTATACTCACTTAGCATGTGCTTGTATAGGTAATATGAAAATAAAAAAGAAGTGAAACAGCAAGTGAATTTATTTACTTTAGTGCTATATTCGATATTATCTGAAAAAGACATTATGGACGAAATGGAATCTAATTCGGTAAATTTACAGTTTACTGCACGGAGGGTTTTTGGATTTTTTTAAGAAACATGCTTAGAATGGATGCACAAGCCACAAGCCAAACTTGTTGCAAACAACCCCCAAGGAAGTTAAGGAACCGAGAATGAATTTGGGTGCTGGGCGGGTAGGAAATATGAACGGAAAGTGCTAAAAAACGATTTAGTCGGACTTTTAGTCGGCGTTTTTCACATTTTGCAGCAATACCTCCTTCAAACCCTGTCTACCTCGCACAACACCAATATTCGCCCAGGTCCAATAACTTTCTTGGGGGTTGCTCCCAAGAATTTTTTTCTTGGGCTTTATGCTTTGAAGGTAGTTGTATGCATGCACAAGGGGGAAGAGAACCCTCGGGTTTTTGAGTGAGGGGGCATAAACCCTGTATCCAAATTACTGTATAAATATTTATGTTAAAAATCATGTTTTTGCTTGCCCTTCTTTACCCTACTTTTTACTGTCCCTAATTAAATAAAGTAATGTTTTATAACTTTAGTATATGGCTAAATCACTATAATATATTATTCTTATTAAAATTCACTATCATAACGCACTTACTGCGTCCTGGATTTTTTTCTCTTAAAACTCTATGAATTCTCGACTTCGGTGCTCCAGTTTCGCGTTGAGCAGTCTGCGGGGATGTTGAAGAATATTCATCAAAATGCTCTTGAATACTAATAATTGCATTTTCGTTACTTTTATTGTAACTTTTCTCTCGTGGTTTTTCAAAACTTCCATGGTTTAACAAATTTTTACAAACCGTACATTTTTTTTTCCTCAGGGCTCGTCCGCGGCCTTGCCGCTCCGATAACACTGCAACCTTTGGTTTATTGTGCATGCCCTTAGTCTTACTCCCCCCTTTCCAAAATCACTGTGCCTTGAACTAGTCTGCACAGCGATCGGTAGGGTAAAGTTTTATATTGCTCTGTCTCCGGTCTAGACTGACCGTAGATTAGTTGTCTTTGCGGTCTAGAGCTTTACACTCGCACAAGATGTGCTGGGCTGATTCCTCCCCCACGCCGCAGAGTCTGCATGCGAGGTCCCCTCGAACCGCCTAATTTTATGCAGGTGTTTCTTGACGGTCATGTGTCCCGTCAAGAGACCTGTTATCTTTCTGAGCTGTTATCTGCTAAGATTTAGCAGCTCCACAGCTCTCTTTGAACTGGGTTCGTCAATTATTGACTCCCCATGTCTGAGCCCAGGACAGTCTGCCCAGTACACCTTGTGTTGGTTTGAGACCGGGGACTTAATGGCTCCCCTGGAAGTGCTTTTTGTCACGCCCAGAGCCGGTTCTGGTCCCATAAATGGTTCTGCTGACCCTCTCTTCGCGAGACTCTCAGCTTCTTCATTGCCTTTGACCCCAGAGTGACCCCACCACCCGGATGAGGGTGACCTCATTCTGCCCAACCAGGTCGATCGTCTCGTGTCGGCACTCACTCACCAGCCAGGAATTTACCCGTGGGCTACTTAGGGCCTTAAAGGCTGCCTGGCTGTCTGTGGCTATGAGGATCCGCTTGTTGGGTGTAGCTTCTATTCTTGTTCTCCCGCACACAGTGCAGGATGGCGTACATTTCGGCCTGAAAGACTGTTGCATGGGCCCCAAGGGAAATACTATGACTTACACTCGGTCCCTCCGAATAAACAGCTGCCCCCGTCCCACGCTCCCCGCCGGATCCGTCCGTGAACCGGACAAGCGCGGCCTGTGGTATTCCCGGCGTCTCCTCCCGCTCTGCCTCGCGGTCGGGGATTTCCACTCTAAATTGGTTTTCCCTGCAGATTCGCGGGGTCGCGAAGTCTGAACTCATTTCACGCATGGGCTGCTTTACGATCTCCTGAATTTTGCAGTGGCTCCTGAAGCCTAGGTTGATCTTCAGTCTACCATTGTAGGCTAGTCTGTATAGTATTAGCCTGGCCTCCCCCATAATAACTAAGTGTAGGGGGGGGGGGAACCAGCAACACCTTCATGGCGGCAGTTGGGGTTGAAGACATGGCCCTGTGATGCCTAGGCAAGCCATCCTTTGGATCTTGCCTAGTTTTTATTTGGCAATGGATTGTGTCACTTTAGGCCACCAGACCAGTGCCGCGTATGTTAACGATGGTCTGACCACCCTTGTGCACAGCCAGTGGGCCATACTAGGTCTTAGTCCCCACGTTTTTCTATATAGCCGCCTAGTGACGACTAAGGTCATGACTGCCTTACGAAGTACTTTTCCAATGTGACCATTTAGCTTAGAGTCCAATACGACCCCAAGATATTTACCTCCCTGGCCATTGGAATGTTCCTACCGTATAGAGTGAGAGTTCTGTGGCTCTCGCACTACCTCCTCCTCCTCGTAAGCGGCACGACGGTTGCTTTCTCGGGGCTCACCCGAACCCTTCAACAACCGTCCACCCTTCCACCACTTTCAGTGCTGTCTGCATGCGCTCCCACACTGACTGTGTAACCTTTCCTCGGACTATGATGACAATGCCGTCCGCATAGCCCTGTACCTCATACCCTCCCCCAGAAAGCCTCCCCAGCAGGCCATCCACGACTAAGCACCAAAGCAAGGTAAACATAACGCTCCCCTGCGGACACCCCGGCGCGACCCCCGCCAGCAATGTCCCTCCCGCGAGTGAAGTGAGCACCGCCCTGTCCCTGAGCATGGAACCGATCCACCTGCAGCAGGTCTCCTCTATTCCACGCTCCCTGACAGCTGACAGAACCGATCCGAATGAGGTTTGCTGAAGGCCCCCTCTATGTCTAGATAGGCCCCTAGCGCCACCTCCCTGTTCTCCAGAGTATTCTCCAGTTTCAGCTGGTGCAGTGCTGTTTCTGTTGAGAATCCTGCTCTGTATGTATATTGTCCACATTGTATGGGATATTCTTCCAGTACACCGCCCCTAATGTGCCGGTCATTAGTCTGATGCGTTTCCGGATATCTATGTGAATAATTATTCAGTGAATGTTCAACATTGTCATAATTTTTGAAGAAACAGTCTAAAAAATAAAGTTTTTTTTTTCATTTGAAACTATAAAAGCCATTGTCAAAATTGGGAAGCTACTGAGATATCAACACTATTATGATTGTGTAAATTTGAGATAATAGGGTACAGCAAATGTTTTGTTTGGCAAATGGCTGCCAAACTCATTGCTAGTCTTGAAATAAACAATATTCATGATTTTTTCACATTCACTTGTAATATTTTAATAAAGTGTGATAAATCTTTATAAATAGAAAAAGTTCTTTCTTATTATGTTGAAAAACAAAATGGCTGCCATAAGAAGAAAAAGTTGACGATGGTGTCTGAGAACCGAAACGTCTGAATTATAAACTAAATAGACCAATTGATAGGCGGCAAAAAAAATGTCTTAATAATGTACTCAGGGATTTTCTGGTCATTTTCAATTAGGGAAGTTGCAACCTTTTTTCGAAAACGCATATTCTTGGTTTTTTTAAAATGTTTTCAAAAGTTGCAACCAGCCTTTGAACGTATATAACCGCAGAACGGAATTCGCTACAACTTTTCCTATTTAACCATTTTCGTACGTCTTATATTTTCCTAGATCCCAATACATCAACCACCAATTTGAGACACACTGTATATCACTTGACAAATGTTAATTCCAAAACGTGTCAAAACCTATGTTTTCTTGTATTTAGATTTTCATAGTTTCTACATGCATTGCAATTTCAATATATAAAACTAATTGATAATGCTATGAAATTACTCGATATTCCATGCTTAAAACAGCAATGTAAAATTTGTAACATCCTATCTGCCACAAAAACACTAAATGAACTTTTTCATATTAAGCGAGATAGAGAGGGTTCAACATTTTTGTTGGTAGACTAAACCACATTTTGGTCGACAGATGAAAACAAAAGAGACACAAATTGTTTCCAAACAATTAATAACTCAGCATGAAAATAACGAGCTAAAAAACGTATTCCACAAATTAACACTAACAAACCGCTATAAATGTAAAGCGAAATTAATGATGCTCTTGACAGAGAAAAAAACTGAAAATAATGTATCGTAAAACCACTCCAGTGGGCCCAAGTGTTATCAGTTGTGCGTTGTCTGAATATTTCACACAAAAGATGAACAAAGGTTTGTGATAAATGTAAATCCTTCCAGTGGTGTTACATCAGCCTTGAGTAAAAGTGTTTGCAATGATCTCATAAAGGGTGATCCATATAATATTTTACCCTCTCTTAATTTTTTGTGATTTTTTATTTAAAAAAATTCACTAATAGAGAGGTATCGAAGGTGAGACTTTGCAAAAATGTTTTCAAATGAGCGCGAATTTGGGCCCTTAGAACCCATATCCGGGGTCAGTTTCGATTTTTATATGTATATATATATATATATATATATATATATATATATATATATATATATATATATATATATATATATATATATATATATATATATATATATCTGTATTCAACCGATAACTCAAAAAGTAAATAACCGATTTTGATGAAACTTGGCAAATGCCTTTCTTTTATTAAAGCCTTAATGAGTTCGTTAGCCAGGAAAATCGGACAAGGTTTTCCAGGTAAATTTTGAGTTTTCTTTCGAAAAATTTTTTTTCTTAGAAAATTACAAAGCTATTTCGATGAAAGTTAGTGGACATATTGCTTTTGGAAAGGCCTAACTATGTACCAAAATTCAGCTTTCTGGATTTACAGAAAATTGAGATATTCAAATTTGATACATATATATTTAATATCACCGCTTTTTATTGACAATGTTGACTGGTTAATAGGCATATGAGATATAGTATGTCTGAGTCGTTACCTAGCAACGGAACATTTGATATCATATCGCAGATCAGTTGCACGCTGTAACTAACGTTTATCGTATATTATTAGATCGCTTATCTGTTTTCAATTTCAGTTGACAAATTATTTGTGTTATTTGGGAATTTTAATATACAAATGCAAATTATTCCTTAACGATTGTATTAATGTTAGTGGGTGGACTAAACAGTGTTTGTGATGTTTGTCAACAGATATAAAAGATCGAAGTTTTGCAAAAAGGGCTGATATGCAACAGGTTAGTTATTTTCTCTCTGATACTTTGGCGGTAGTTTTAGTTAACTTCATGGTTTAAGGGTCCATAATTTTTAGCTAATTTTCGCACAAAAAATTCGTCAATGGATGGGGAGACCGCGACTTTAGAATTTTGAAAAGATTTCCTCAAATGAGCGCAAACTAGGCCCCCTAGAATCCATATCTGAGTAGGCTTTCAGTTTTTATCTGTTTACATATATAGGGTGACGTATTTCTACGGTAAAGCTCAATATAATTATTATTATACAAGAAACGATAACAAATTGTACAAGTTAATTATAGGGTGTCTTGAGCTGCATCTTATAAAATTATTTTGACAATCATAGGCTGGCCTATAAGTCGTTGGTGATCCCTACAAAAAAAAATTCGAACACCATTATTTTATTGCTTTTTTTATCGAAATATGTATGTAAAAAAAAATCGAGACGCAGTAAGTGCGTATTGGCAACAAATTTTCATTAAATGCTTCAAATTTCAATAACTCAATTTGCGATTAACCTAAGGTTTGTTGGCTAGGAAACCAACATTTAAAGTTTATTGTCGGATTTTTTTTGTACATTTTTAAACAATAAGTTATTTTGATAAAATATGGTACATTGTTTGTACTATATAGGTTATACCGGTAACCAAATTGATGTCTGCTTGCATTAAAAAGACATATTTGCATTTTTATAAAAATTCACGCACTTGCTGCGTCCAGATTTTTATATTTTCTGTGCGGGACCAGGTAGCTGTCGCGATAACATACCACCGGTTCCGCACCAAATGGCGACCCTGTCGTATATTTCACAATGTTCTAGGAGGCCGACTTTCTCAGCCCCATTACTTTATAGGTGTGCTGTCGTTGTAATTAATATACCATACTGACGAGCTCTAATTAGAGTGAAACCGGTCTGTGTTTCTAATTATGATAAGAATACATCTAGCCTTACATCCAGTTTCATATCCGCTGATATCTATTATGGTACTTGTATGATTTTATATAGACTGGGAATTAGTCACGGTACTTACAGTATTATAAGGATTGCAGGTATTTGTTGAGTTAGGTAATGGGGCAGTAAAATTTTCTATTGCATTTATTGCTTTTTTTTGTGTTTGTAATGAAGATATAATAGGTTTCCAAACAATCGGGACGTTTTACGATCTCGATTGCTTCGCAGATAATTCTGGTTTTAAAGTTTTAAACCGGGGCATTGTCGAAGTCTATTTTGTGTCCTGTATGAATATGATGCATGGACAGCGCCGATGAGGGTTCGGATTGTCTAACTGTGGGTGTGTTCATATTGTAGGTGTATCTATTTGTTTGTACTACATAGGTTCGGGATCGTTTGGAATCGTATCCTTGGAAGTTTTTATCAGGGATAAATTGAGGGCTTGTGTCTCAAAGTTCTCCATTAAAATGTTAGCCAATGGAGGAGATAGTGGTGAACCGATTGGAGCACCTCGAACTTGTTTGTAAAATTTGTTTAGAAAAGGGAAATAAGTGTTAGACGTGCAGTGTTCTAGAAGAGCTAAGGTATCGTGTGAAATATTGTGTTTATTTTTGAGAATGTCAAGGGTTGCATATAGAGGTATATTAGTGAATGAGGAAACTATATCAAAGCTAACTAGGATGTCGTTTTGGGAAATGGTGTTGTTTTGAAGAAGGTCGATGAAATGGGTGGAATTTTTGACATAGGATGTAGCGTTTTCTACTAATGGTTGGAGAGTTTTGGCTAGATGTTTTGCAAATTTTTGTCTATGTGAAGGGTGGGCACTTACGATAGGGCGAAGGGGAATATCAGGCTTATGGATTTTCGGGAGATTCGTATTTTCTACGGATGGGAGATGTTTTTCCGCGTGGATTAGTTCTTTTTTGAGATCAGGACTGAGATGAGAGTTATTGATGATAGTTTTGCTCAACAGGCTTAGAATTTAGGCATTCGGTGAGACCTGGTTACACCAATAATGCTAAGAAGCTAAATACTGACGTTACACTGGTGACTGGGATTTTAGAATCTAGTCCTAAATGCCGTGAACACACATAAACGGATTTACTAAGTGTTGCCTATTCAGGTCCATATTTTTAAAGCAAATTTGATAGCTATCAAAAGTTGAGCGATCAAAGAAATTATTTACAGTGATTAATAATATGATGATCGTAAGACAGAAATCAATTCCAATTACATAGAACGTTACAATTTAACACAGAACTCGTTAAAAGAAATTATACTTTCCCTAGATAGTGAGTTGTCAATTGGAGACTCGGGAAAATGATGTTTTGCAGAAAGCCGGTCTGGTCAGACTTCAGCTTTCCTCTAATTCGCAAAAAGGAGAGCTTTACTGCTAGTAAGCCTACACAACAGGTAGACCTAAGCATAAAATGCTAGCCTATGGGAAGTTTTAGCCCAAAGCAGGCTGTTACGCCTAGGTAGGACAGTTGACTCCATCAAAACAAGTAGTATGCCTCTCATCTAAAGGAGAACAAACTTCTGCGGATGCGTTAAGCCCAAGGTAAAACCCATTTCCGGGCAACTTGAGACACAATTACCAACACAGACAATCAAAAACAAGTGCTACACATAGGTATTGAGTAGTTTTACAGTTAAATTGTAATTGGAAAACTCTTAAATTTATTTGCATGTTCATTTGAATTCTCGAATGGCGACATAGGCCATACACCATACACGCTTCAACCGTTAGACGAACGCCAAGATCGTGCTTGCCTCGTGAGGTGTCGGCGGCAACCTTCGTGCACTTTTATACTTAAGCGCGATGCAGCAAATGGCGTTATTGTCTTACTGCAACATAGGTTAAGGCCCATATCAACGTAAAGTGGGAATATTCCATGCCTAGCTAGCTAATCTGCTGGAAACTGTTTTTCTCTTCTCAGAAAGGACCGTCTATAAAGATTTATTCAAGGTCTCTAAACATACAATTCCGATATCCATTTATCGATTTTCAAGCAGCTAAAACGCAATTCGCTTTAACCTTCACTGAGACTAAATATCATTTAAAATAATATTATCATGGGCTAAATGATTGACTTTAGTTGGCAACGAATTTAAAGTTTAATTATCTAATGCTGCAAGAACTATTATTGAAGCAAATTTAGGAAATGTTCATGTGGCTAATGACAATTCTGTCGAGGCCATACCACCTTTTTCACCACCACCAGGAAATGTTCCTAAAGTTCCATCCAGATAGTTGCTCAGACCTTAATTAATTCAGAAAAACTAAGTGATATGCAAGACACGAAACACGTGCCGCCATCTCGTTGCAGAACTAAGAAGTATGTGGTCACGGCAGCTCCAAATAACACAGACTGTTAAAAATAGAGAGTGTATACAACCAACTAACAATTTAGTAAATTGTCAGCCCTAGCCCATTTCTACCCCAATATTATTTATTTATTTAAACAACACATCACGAGGGCTTACAACCTAAATACTATCGTACCGTGGGTGTCGACAAGGAGGAAAGAGGCAACTTGTTAATTCTGGACTTGAAGGTTTGGAGGTTCGCGGGAGAAGGAAAAACATGTGCCGGCAAGGAGTTCCACAACTTGGAAGTCCTCGGGACAAAAGAGCGGGCATAACAAGATGTTCTATGTCTGGTGACCTGGACAGTAAAAGGGTGCATTCGCTCTGTTCCCCTGGTAGATCTGTTGGGGGCATAGGGACAAAATATGTAAGGCCAGATGCATTATCACCACAATTAAAACCGTAGACCGGTTTCGCTCTAATTAGAGCTCGTCAGTACGGCATACTAATTGCAGCGAAAATACACCTAGAAAGTAATACGGCTATGGTAGCCAGCCTCCGGAAAAACATTAACAATACAAAGCACTAAAAAAAAATTGAGCGTTGCAACCTAGAGATAAGAAATTTGCTAGTGTGTTTGTCAGAAATGGCAATGCAGCAAATAATCGAAACCTAGAGGTAAGAAAGGGGCATTTTGATTTAAATTTTTTTAGTAGAGCTTCTTACCATAAAGTAGTTTGTTTTAGTGGTAGAGTTTAATTTTCGAAAAATAAGATATATCAATACACCACTAAACCTTATTATGATGAAGAGATATTTTGTATTGACTATAGGGGAAATAAATTACTTTGTTAGAGCAGTTATTTTAGTTTGATATTCATAAAAGATGAAGATGAACTAATATTGTAATAAAAAGTAGAGAGGGGTTTTACCGTGTTTGCTAGCGATTATTTTTTTTATTAGGCAAAAGTAAACATAAAGTTATTTTTTTAATGTCTTCGAGCATATATTCTAATTCCTTTAATATCTTATTAAAGAGTACATTATTTTGTATTAAGAAAGGTTTTTTATTTCTCACAGTTAGGCTAAATACCCAAGGGTATTTAGGTAGAGTTTTAAAGCATAAAAATTAGACGGCCTTTAAATCAAAAGGGCGCTATTGCAGATTAGAGAAGCTTAAATTTCAAAAGAGTCCGTAAATGGAGTCGTTAATACTTTTAATATTTAAATTAAATTTTCGACATCGCTTCAATATGCATTTCATTTCTCGATTCTGGAGGAAATTTATTTTCTATAGCAGCTGCTTTCAATTATCTTAAAAGCAAATACGTAAAAGGTATTCTTTATATATAAAAAAACACATTATAGAAAGTTAGATTCATTTCTCGCATTCCAGGTCGATACTAAAGGAAATATGCTTACTTGGTTGCCTGCTTTCCTGACTTGTTTGGCATCGACATTACCGTAAACTTTTTCATTCCACTTTTTAATACAGGAAATATTTCCGGTTTGACAATATAATGACGAGAGCGGCGTGTTTCTGACTCGCTTTTAGCTACTTTTTCGGCTGACTTAGCTTAGTTTATATATAGAATATGATGTATATTTTTATTTCTGATGTTATGCTAATATAAATCTAAGTTACTTACTTTACTACCTTATATCTATTGTGTGTAAATTAAAACTTTCTGTCTAAATTGTGCACCCATGCTGGATAAAACTTAATTATATTTTATTTAATAAAACCATAACTACACTTGGAGAACCCAAATCCCCACAACACATCTTTTTAAGGACCTGACAATCGTCTCACTAACAAAGTTAGCGTCGTCGGACGATGAAAAATTCTCAGAATTGAAGTGAAACGATCGTCAGGTCTTGAAAAAGATGTGTTGTGGTGATTTGAGTTCTCCAAGTGTACTTGTGAGTGCTCATCACAGGTTCCAATCTTCACTTAATTAATAAAACTAACTAAAAATAGTTTCAGTGATATAGAAGGTTGTCATATCATAAAGTAAGGGATATATCTCAGCTTATGTGTATGTGTTTTTAACAAATAAAGTTAACAACAGAATGTGAAAGAAATTCTATTCTTTAAATAATGGAATTTCAATGAGTAAAGATCGAAACCTGTGATGAGCACTGATAAGTACAATTTGGAGAACCCAATGCATCACAATACAGTTTTCTGACCCGACGATCGTTTCGCTAACAAAGTTAGCGTCATCAAGGGTAATCTCATCCCCTTGATGACGCTAACTGTGTTAGCTAAACAATCGTCGGGTCAGAAAATTGTATTGTGGTGAATTAGGTTCTTCAAATCGTAGGGGAAATCCAGGAGACTTGACCAGGTGGAAGACATGCTTCACAAAGCATAAATCCGTTTAAATTTCGCGCTCTTGTGTTCGCAGTCAGATCGTTGCACGCTCTTTTATTGTGTGACATTTATGCGCCACCATCTTGGCTGCCAGTACGCCGGTTCGTCTGTGAGTGATGTAAACACGTTTTTAGTCGCCGCAAGTGAAAATAAATCTTATTGTTTTGTTTTTTATTACTTTACATCGACAAATACTAAGGTACGCAATGTTTTATATACTACTTGGATGGTTGAACTCATGTTACTTTAAGAATATAGAGTGTTTTTTCTTCTGATTTATCTAAATCTCCAATTCACGCCGTGAAGTGATGTAAGTGAGAGTAGGGAGATTTGATCCACAATGCTTGAGGGAGACTTGATCAGTAGTTCAACTGTTCCTTGCGTATATTATTTAATAGTAAGATATGTATCTAGGTATTGTTTGTTTGTATTTGCAGGTATTAACATCATGCCATTCCGATATAAAACTAAAGTTGGTTCTACCCACAAACAAGTCACCAAGCAGGAATTACAAAACACTATTGAAGAAGTTAAATCGGGCGTCTCTTTTCGAAAGACAGCTATTAAATATGGCATCGACAGGACCACATTACGTCGGTACACCAATAATGAACAAAAACTGCGGAAGTTTGACGACAAGGATGATTCATATAAAGTTTCTCAGATTTTTACAATTACCGAAGAGAAACTTTTAGTAGAATATTTACAAAATGTCAGTAAAATGAACTACGGTCTGACTCGCGTACAAGCGGTCAAATTAGCATTTGAATGTGCTTCATCAAACTCTAAACACATTCCAAATAATTGGTCAAGGGATAATTCAGCTGGAAAAGGCTGGTTCACTGGATTCCTTCTTAGGAATCCAGAGATAAGTTTACGGACTTCTGAAGCAACCAGTTTATCGAGAGCAACCAGTTTCAACAAAAAGAACGAGGACGATTTTTTCAAAATTTGAAGTTGGTTAGAGAAAGATATGAGTTTGAACCGCAAAATATTTATAATTGCGACGAAACAGGATGCACTACCGTCAAAGACTGCCCAAAGGTATTAACAAGCGAAAAATCTAAACAAGTAAGACAGGTTACTTCTGCAGAGAATGGAACTCTGGTTACCGTCTGTTTTGCGGTCAATGCAATTGGTAATGTCATGCCACCGCTATTATTTAGAACTGCTGGTTGAATTGCAGCAATTTGCTCCCTAATAGAGCCTTTTAATTCTTGCAGGGTCGTAGGTCGGTTCTAAACAGCAATTTTATTAAATAACCCCACAGCCAGTAATCCGCTGTGTTAAGATCAGGGCAGCGTGGAGACCACGAATTTACAAAATGTATGTAAATCTGGCATAAAAATCATGTTGTCAGTGCCTTTGTGTTCGTTTTGTATCAGTTGGATGGCAAAATCTCGTAACATTTGCAAGTCTTGTTCACCAGTAACAAATACAGATACGGCCTTTCCATTCTGTGTCTCCTCAAAAAAAGTATGGTCCAATGATAAAATTAGCTGTGAAATCGCACCAAACGGTTTGCTTTATAAACGTGTTATCTTTTTTTCTATTTTACATTGTGAAACCTTAACTAAGAAAATAATGCGTTTAGATGACTTTGAAATTACTTTCAAGGAAAATGTAATAAAGTTAAAAAAAGATGTATTATATCCTAGACAAAAACAAAAAGACAAATTTATGTCAGTGTGACCGTATGGGCTTCAATCAAATTTTTCACAAAGTTGTGTTCAAGTTTGTTAATTAGTAATTCTTTCAAGTTCAAAGTGAACTCGCTTTATACGTTAGTATTTTAAACCTTTGTGTTTTTCCTACGAAATCATAGATTTTTTTCTCTCCGTTTTGTGGCCTTGGTAATGGAATAAATATTTCCGAAAGCTCAGAAGTTTTGTAGAATTCGTACTTTGCAACTGAAGGCTATTCGACATTTATTTAATATATATATATATATATATATATATATATATATATATATATATATATATATATATATATATATATATATATATATATATATATATATATATATATATATATATATATATATATATATATATATATATATATATTGTAGTCGTTTGGGTTATATAAGGTATGTAAATAGTGTTATTGTCTCTTTGGTTGTGTTTTATTTTGTATGCCCTTTCCTTTTTGTTTAATGTAGGCGTTAATATGTTTTAAACGTGCCCAGGTATCATTGATGTGTGTGTATGTGTATTTTGGTTTTTCTATATGTTGTTTAAGGTAAGTATAAACGTTTCATGTTTTTATATAGCACTCTGTATTTCAGAAAATATAACTATTAAATAACTTTACCTGATATCAATTAAAAACAATCAAGTACCTGATTATAATATATCATATACCGATCTGTGGCGTTAGCTGCTCAGCCGGACTCTTAATTTCCACAGGTAGTGATTTCAAAATGTCCTGCAAATAGCGCCAAAATCTGTGCTTTGCTTGTTATTTATAAATTTTCTACTTTTATTTTGTTTGTTTGTTTTGTTTTTGTTATCGTTTGGTTAAACAATAAATTTATCAAATCATTAATACTCTTATAATGTTTCACAAGAATTGTTATGCAACACATGTCACACGTCACGCCTACCAAAATTAAAGTCGTTTCTGTTTAGGACGCCATCTGCATTTGTGCAAGAACTAATAACTGGATCAATCACCACTACTGACTTCTGGTTGGTAATGTGTTTTTTTTCACTTGAAAATTAGTTTAATTCAAGTTAAAAAAGTATACGCCCGCTGACAGTTTTGTCCACATTGTTATCATTTCTTATCGGAGACAAAACAGACTACCATAAGAAATTTTATTGCAATTATTCGACTCTTATTCCGTGTTCGGATTTTTTGGAAAGTCAGTATATATGTATTACTTTCAGTAATATGATGTACTAACAGAGTACAATCCTTAAGAAGATTCACTACCATAACGCACTTGCTGCATCGCAAATTTTTTGTATTCAAGTTTGATTGCAAACACTTTTGAACACCTCTTTTTTAGTTAATTTTCTTAGAAAAAAAATCACTAATGGGGAGATCCCGACTTTTGAATTTGAAATGTCTTCAAATGAGCGCGATCTAGGGCCCATAGAACCCATATCCGGGGTCAGTTTCAATATATATATATATATATATATATATATATATATATATATATATATATATATATATATATATATATATATATATATATATATATATATATATATATATATATATATATATATATATATATATATATATATATATGTATATATATATATATATATATATATATATATATATATATATATATATATATATATCACACCGATAACTCAAAAAAAAACTCGGGACGCAGCAAGTGCGTTATGGTAGTGAATTTTTATTAAATGCTTCAAATTTAAATAACTCAATTTTCTATAAACTTAGAGAGTTTAATTTTAATACGTAGTAAGGTCTATTCTAAGGCAATATATTCACAAAATTTCATTAAAATAACTTTGTAATTTTCGGAGAAAAAATTTTTTCGGCAGAAAATTTGAAATTTGAAATTTGAATAACTCAATTTTCTCTAAACTTAGAAAGTAGTAAGATCTCTCCTGAGGCAACATATATAGTAAATTTCATTAAAATAGCCTTGTTACTTTCGGAGAAAAAAAAAATTTTTTTTTGAAAGAAAACCCAAAATTTTTCCGGAAAACCCCGTCCGATTTTTCTGGATAACGAACTCATCCAAGCCATTAATAAAAGAAAGACACTCGCCAAGTTTCATCGAAATCGGTTAATTATTTTTGAGTTATCAGACGGATACATATATATATATATATATATATATATATATATATATATATATATATATATATATATATATATATATATATATATATATAAACATATAAAAATTAAACCTATTTACAAATGAACTTTAATAAGATATTATGCTGTGACAATACCTCTCTCAAGCAGTGGAGATTTCTCCTAGTGAGCCGCACACCCTAAAATATAATCAAAATGTGCACAGTTATATATGTTTTATTTCTTTTTCCCTTAGTTTACACTACATATTTTATGACAATCGATTTAATTTACTTACTTGATTTCATAAATAGTCGGTTAATAGTGACTTGGAATGAAGTAGATACCACGTCTTTTAACATGTTCAGAGAAAATGAGTAGATCAAAGCAACTGAGAATGAATTCGGTCAGTCCCCCACGCACGTGTTTAACATAGTGAGGCAAATACCATTGATTTTAACACTGCAGTGAGCTATAAAAATTTGATTAACTCAGTTTTCTATAATCTTAGAAAGTTTAATTTTGGTATGTAGTAAGGTATTTCCTAGGACAAGATATTCACCAAATTTCATTAAAATAAGTTTGTAATTTTTGGAGAAAAAAAATTGTTTCAAAAGTAAATTTAAAATTTGAATAACTCAATTTTCTCTAAACTTAGACAGTTGAATTTTGGTAACCAGTACAATCTTTGCTGAGGCAACATATATACGAAATTTCATTAAAACAGCTTTGTTACTTTCGGAGAAAAAAAATTTTTCGAAAGAAAACTCAAAATTTTCCCGGAAAACCCCGTCCGATTTTTCTGACTAACGAACTCATTCAAGCCATTAATAAAAGAAAGGCACTTGCCAAGTTTCATCCAAATAGGTTACTTATTTTTTGAGTTAGCGGTTGGATACATATATATATATATATATATATATATATATATATATATATATATATATATATATATATATATATATATATATATATATATATATATATATATAAATTGAAACTGACCCCGGATATGGGTTCTAGGGGTCCTAGTTCGCACTCATTTGAAAGAATTTTTGCAAAGTCTCACCATCGATATCTCTCTATTAGTGAATTTTTTTAAATAAAATTTCACTAAAAATGGACCGATTTTGATAAAATGTAGCATGTACCTTTCTTTTGTAAGTGCCTTGGATAGGTTGGTTGGCCAGGAAAATCTAACCAGGTTTTCCAGGAAAATTTTGCGTTCTCTTTCAAAAAAAAAAATTAGCTCAAAAACAGAAAAGCTATGGTAACCAAATTTGGTACGTAATTTTGCGATATTAAAGGGAAACTATATATCAAAATTTATATTTTTATGTTAAAAGAAAAAAGTTATAAAAAATATTTGGTTCCTGATCATGTCTATGAAAATTCAGTACCATAACGGACTTGCTGCGTCCAGACTTTTTTAAATAATTGATTGGTGTTTTAACGTAAGTTAAATTCAGCGCATTCTTTTTTATTGAGCTCTGCAATCTATTTATATGGTCTGACATACATTACTGTCCTCTTCTATAGTGGCGACCTATTAATCAACCTTATTCCAGAAATCGTGTCACAGTTTGTGGCAATACTTTCATATGATGGTAGTTCTGGAGGAAGGCGACAGGAAGAAAGTTATATATGTTGTTGCACAGTGGGAATAAACAACCCCTCCCAGTAGAGCAATCCACACTCATCCAAGCAATATTTCAAGTTTACTTCGTTTTCCTCCTATTGATTGATATATTTGTCTGAGAAACACAGCTGCATTGCTCTACTGCTTTTCTCGGTTAATAGATATGTGCAAATGTAGCTATAGCGAGATTTGCTTAAAATAACACTTGTCAAAATGGGACTAAAGAAGGATGAGATATGACAAAAGATATCTGAATTACGTTGGAAACTTTTCATTGCGTATATCTACGTATAAATGTAGTGGTCACACTATCTGTTGTATATCTGTGTTTGTGTGTGCGCGCGGGTGCGTTCGTGTCTCCCTCTATCTCTCTCTCTCTCTCCCTTTCTCTAGATATATATATATATATATATATATATATATATATATATATATATATCTGTCTTTCTTTATCTCTCTCTATCTGTGTATGTGTGTTTTTTTTTAAATTTTATTACGATATCCGGTTTCTTGAATAAACCTTTTATTTAGACTTTTCCCAATTTTCTTACAAGCGTGAAAGACGTACTTGATTTTACTTTTTTTTCTAATTTCAAAAACACACCACGAGGGCTCACAGCCTAAATACTATCGTACCGTGAGTGTGGACAAGGATAAAAGAGGCAACTTGTTAATTCTGGACTTGAAGGTTATGTGCCGGCAAGGAATTCCACAACTTGGAAGTCATCGGGACAAAAGAGCGAGCATAACAAGATGTTCTATGTCTAGTGACCTGGACAGTAAAAGGGTGCATTCGCTCTCTTCCCCTGGATCTGTTGGGGGCAGCAGGTGAAGTAACTATGGAAGAAATCTCATCCGAGCAGTGCCCATGCAGTTATCTGTAAAAGATAGAGAGGTCACCAACGGTACGTCGGTGGGCAAGAGATGGCAGCCTTTGGGTATGGGTGGGGTCACCAATGAGACGTATAGCTCTCCTCTGAATGGAGTGCAGGATAGCGAGCGTAGAAGCGGCAGCGGCACCCCAGATGTGGGAGCAGTATTCGAGGTTTGGTCTTATTTGCGAAGTCTATAAGGTAAAGAGATTAGCTGGTGAAAAGTATTTGCGAGTCCGGAAAAGAAAACCCAATTTCTTAGCAGTCGCTTCTGCAAATGATGTGACATGTTGGTGCCAATTGAGATTTCGGTCCACAAAAATGTCAACAAGAGAAAAGGACTCACTACTTTGAATAACTTGGTTGTTCATTGTTGGGTCTAGGGCTGGTGTATCTCTTGAGATAGAGGGCAAGACTGAGATTTGCCGGAGTTGAATGGTACAAGATTTCTACTTCCCCAGTCCAGTATTTTTTGGAGATCCACAAAGCCAGAATCCTCCATGAGTCCGCGATCCTCACCTAATTGGGCTAAAGAGACAGGCTTAAAATATGGTATATTTGAGTAGAGGGTGCTGTCATCCGCGTAACTGTGAATTGGGTTGGATGTGCTAGAGAGGAGCAGCTGCGAAGAAGAAACAAAGTAGGGGCTAGAGCTGAACCTTGAGGGACTAATGCATTAATTGGATACAGTTTAAAGAAATGGTCATCCACGACAACAGAATTGCTCCGGTTGGAGAGGAAATTTGCTGTCCAGGTACAGAGTTTTGGTAGGAGGCCATAGGTCGAACGTTTATTAAGCAGCGCTGCATGCCAAACCTGGTCAAATGCTTTGGATATGGCTAAAGCGACAATCTGGGATTCACCGTGGAGTTCCATAGACTTATTCCAAGAATGAGTGACAAAGGAAAGGAGGTCGGCAGTTGATCTACGCTTGACGGAATCCATACTGCCTGTCGTGGATTACACTGTGTTTTTCAAGAAATTTTAGTAATTCAGTGTTTATATACTTTTCGATCACTTTAGAGACGACTGAAACGAGAGAAATAGGTATGTAGTTACTAGGAAGCGCTTTGGATCCTTTCTTGGGGACGGCTTGTGCTCGAGCAGTTTTCCAGTTAGTAGGGAATATGCCTCTATTGTAAGATGTCTGAAGCAGACCAGACAGGACAGGAGCAAGTTCTGGTGCGCATTTTTTGAGAACAATTGCTGGGATCTCGTCAAGGCCAGAGGCTTTCCTGGTATTAAGAAAAGAGAGCATCTCTTGTACCTTTTTAGTTTTGAAAATGATATCTGACATTTTATGCGCGACACTGGGGACTGTTGGTGGTTGAACACTTGGAGGTGAGTTGAGAGTAGAATTGCCGGCGAACAACGAGGCAAAACGTTCAGCCTTGTCCAGAGCGGTAGAAACAATTTCATCCCCCGAAACAAGAGGTGGGAACGTGCTCTTGAAGAAATTATTCTCAATAGATTTAGCAAGAGTCCAGAAGGATTTGCTGCTGTTGGAGATTGAGAGGGCTTTGTTTTTGATGTGGTTATTAAACGAGTTTTTTGCCTCACAAAGAATGCGGACATAGCTGTTTCTTGCATCGTTAAATCCTTGACGGTTTTCTTGACTGGGATTGTGTAGAAGCGTTTTGTGAGCTTTGACCTTTTCAAGTCTGGCCTTGTCACAGGATTTAGAGAACCAGGGCTTTTAGTGGCTGAAGAGGTTTTCTGTGTACGTGGAATAAATAATTCCATGCCAGCTTGGATAATTTCGGTGACGTTTTGTGAGATATCAGAGGGGTCAGGGTGAAAGAAGCAGACAGACGCCCATGGAAATGAGGAAAAGTAATCCCGCATTTCTTCCCAGTTCGCGGAGTTGTAGTTGTAGTAGTAGTAGTTGTAGTAGTAGCAGTAGTAGTGTATCATTATTGTTATTATTGTCATTATTATTATTTTTTTAATTAAATATTCAACCTTTCATGGGATCAAGAATTTTGGTTTTTATTAAATAAAACTGTTCCGTGGACTTCTGGCCCGTTTATTTTTCTTGTTTTTCTGCCTTAATAAGTCTTGGACTAGTTTCTATGATTGTGGATTGCTTGTTGAAGTGAACGAATAACTTTACATTTTAACTTACTTTCCTTAATTGAAACTATGTACAGCAAATTTTTTGAAAAAAGCCTTTGTGCAGGAATGTCACCAATTTTCTTTGGATAATTGTAACATTTCATATATGTTATTCTTATTTTCAAAACTCTAAAATCATATCTTTGTCACCTTTAGCTTTCCGTTGCCTTTTGGATGATAGAGCACCTATCGATTAAAGCAGTTGTGTGAATGATTTCTTGGAAGAGCATTTTGAGGAATAGTAGATCGCTATTTGGCCACCAAGGTCTCCAAGTTTAACTCCTGTGGGTTTCTTTATATGGCGTAACATAAAAAGTAAAGTATACTCAATGCCTTTGAGAAATTCCAAATTGTCCATGAACAATAAGTTGCTCATGTACAAAGTCATTATCCGGCCAGCCTTGACCTATGCATCACGTGCATGGGCCACCACAGCCGCAACACACATCAAGACCCTTCAAATCATCCAGAACAAAATTCCGAGAATGGTTACCGGAGCGCCATGGTTTGTCCGAAACAGTCAGATTCACTCTGATCTGGAAATGCCTTCGATACTTGAGTTCATAACTCAACTATCCACAACTCAGTTCGCAAAAGCCGCTTCTCACCCAAACGCTCTTCTCCGTAGTGCCACTAACTACGACGAGCAACTTCCACATAAGCATAACCGTCCAAAGCTTATACTTACCCGCTAACGCTCCCGCGGCAAAAACAAAATGGAAACATTCATACCCAAAAAGTCATTGTGTGTAATTCTTTCCGACGAAGGTATGGACTAAGGTCCGGGAGGGGGTTTTAGTGAGTACAGTCTCACAGTACCTCGATATCTCACGGCACCTATGGGGCCGTGAATGGGGTCTGCATGAGCATTTCCCCCTCCTGTATCAAAAAAAAAATGCATTTGACGACAAGAGACTATTTAGAGTAAGAGTTGCTTTTCAGTTCCTGCCACGCAGATGTGAAAAATGTTTGGACGGTAAGGATGCTATAATTTGTTTTTTTAAATTGTTTTCAAAATTCCAAAGTAAGTTCTGAATGTGTTGGAATTTAGCTTCCAAAAGTCATTTCGCTTACCATTTATCATGCTTTTTGGGATATCATAACGATTAAAAACCTTTTTACAAACAAAAATAGTGCTGCAAATTGAATCACAACTTCCACAAGCTATGATAATCTACTCTCCTCAGAAAGACATTCTCATGAAATGAATTTTGGGTCAATGACTTGACCACAAAGAAAATATTCGTATTCTTTCCCCATAAACGTTATATTACTCGAGTTTTAACGAAAAAATGTCAATTTTCACCAAATCACCCCGTATTTATCCCCTACCCCCCAAAACGATCTTACCCAAAAACAATCTGAAGTGTTTCTTAGTCGGGTGCTAACTGGATGCCAAATTTGAATATGATATCCCAATTCGTTCGAAAGTTATTGCGCCTACTAACAGGCAGAAGTACAGGGTGACACACCGACAGACCGACCGACCAACAGACCGACAGACAAAAAAAAATTGTTCTTGGATCAAGTTTTCTATATGTTTTGAGACTATTTACGCCCTTTTTGGGTTGCCTTGTTGATCAGTCTCACATAGAGAGCTACAATATTTTATCATTTAAAACAATATGGATACAGCAACACTAAATAAGCGATAAAAAGGGTCTGGGTGCAGCAAGTAGGTTGTGGTAGATAATTTTCGGAAAGAGATTTCAAATCCGATAACTCAATTTCCCATTAAGTTATAATCTTCAATCTTGAGCCATAGTAAAACCTATGTAAACCTTTTTGGTTTTTTTTTTTTTTTTTAAGTCAACAACACACCACGAGGGCTTACAGCCTAAATACTATCGTACCGTGGGTGTTGACAAGGAGGAAAGAGGCAGCTTGTTAATTCTGGACTTGAAGGTTTGGAGGTTCGGAGGAGAAGGAAAAACATGTGCCGGCAAGGAATTCCACAACTTGGAGGTCCTCGGGACAAAAGAGCGGGCATAACAAGATGTTCTATGTCTGGTGACCTGGACATTAAAAGGGTGCATTCGCTCTGTTCCCCTGGTAAATCTGCTGGGGGCAGCAGGTGGGGGAATTATGGAGGAAAGCTCCTCTGAGC
The DNA here is from genome assembly GCA_964006375.1 of Tillus elongatus. Lineage (NCBI taxonomy): Eukaryota > Metazoa > Arthropoda > Insecta > Coleoptera > Cleridae > Tillus > Tillus elongatus. Next base: position 172,823,005 of record OZ023265.1, on the reverse strand, counting down.
AGTGCCCGTGCAGATATCTATAAAAGAGAGAGAGGTCACCAACGGCACATCGGTGGGCAAGGGATGGAAGCCTTTGGGTGAGGGTAGGGTCACCGATGAGACGTATAGCTCTCTTTTGAATGGAGTCCAGGATAGCGAGTGTAGAAGCGGCTGCTGCACCCCAGATGTGGGAGCAGTATTCGAGGTTTGGCCTTATTTGTGAAGTGTATAAGGTATAGAGATTAGTTGGTGAAAAGTATTTGCGAGCCCGGAAGAGGAAACCCAATTTCTTAGCAGCCGCTTCTGCAATTGATGTAACATGTTGGTGCCAATTAAGATTTCGATCCACAGAAATGCCAACAAGAGAAAAGGACTCATTACTTTGAATAACTTGGTTGTTCATTGTGATGGGTCTAGGGCTGCTGTAACTCTTGTGAGAAAGAAAGCAAGACTTAGTTTTGGTGGGGTTGAATTGTACAAGATTTCTACTTCCCCAGTCTAATATTTTTTGGAGGTCTACGGAGACAGAGCCCTCCATGAGTCTGCGATCCTCATCTAATTGGGCTAAAGAGACAGGCTTAGAATATTGTATGTTTGAGTGGAGGGTGCTGTCGTCCGCGTAACTGTGAACTGGGTTGGATGTGCTAGAGAGGAGGTCATTGATGTGGAGAAGAAACAAAGTAGGGGCTAAAGCTGAACCTTGAGGAACTTCTGCATTAATTGGATACAGTTTAGAGGAATGGCCATCCACAACAACAGATATGCTCCTGTTGGAGAGGAAATTTGCTGTCCAGGTACAAAGTTTTGGTGATAGGCCATAGGCCGGAAGTTTATTAAGCAGCGCTGCGTGCCAGACCTGGTCGAATGCTTTGGATATGTCTAGAGCAACAATCTGGGATTCACCGTGTTGTTCCATAGACTTGTTCCAAGAATGGGTGACAAAGGAAAGGAGGTCGGCAGTCGATCTGCGCTGACGGAATCCATACTGCCTGTCGTGGATTAGACTGTGTTTTTCAAGGAATTTTAGTAGTTCGGTGTTTATATACTTTTCCATCACTTTAGAGATGACTGAAAGGAGAGAAATAGGCCTGTAGTTGCTAGGAAGCGCTTTGGATCCTTTCTTGGGGATGGGTTGTACTCGAGCAGTTTTCCAGTTACTAGGGAATATGCCTTTATTGTAAGATATCTGAAACAGAAGAGTCAGGACAGGAGCAAGTTCTGGTGCGCATTTTTTGAGAACAATTGCTGGGATCTCGTCAAGGCCAGAGGCCTTCCTGGTATTAAGAGAAGAGAGCATCTTTCGTACCTTTTTAGTTTTGAAAATGATATCAGTCATTTTATGCGCGACATTGGGGACTGTTGGTGGTTGAACATTTGGAGGTGGGTTGATAGTAGAATTTCCGGCGAACAACGAAGCAAAAAGTTCAGCCTTGCCCAGGGCGGTAGAAACAATTTCATCACCTGAGACGAGAGGTGGGAACGTGCTCTTACAGAAATTATTCCCAATAGACTTAGCAAGAGTCCAGAAGGGTTTGCCGCCGTTGGAGCTTGAGAGGACTTTGTTTTTGATGTGGTTATTAAACGAGTTTTTTGCCTCAGAAAGAATGCGGACATAGCGGTTTCTTGCGTCGTTGAATGCTTGACGATTTTCTTGTGTTGTTTTGTTTGCAAAAACTAGTTCGATTGGGTTGACTAAAACAAAACCATCCAAGCAATTTATAACGAAAAATTTCTGCCATGTTGATAGTTTGGCAGGAACATTCCATTTTTAAATAAGTAATTTTTTTTTGGAAAACTTAATAAAATTTGTAACACATTTTTTTAAAGCCACCAAATTTTAATTTTCTAGCTCCATAGAAAATAGAAATTTCTTAAAGTAATCGCTTTCTGGTACCTCCAAAACGGATCTCCAAGATCAATTAAATGTAAAGAATTAGTTTAAATAATATACCTTTTTTTCCCTCAGGGCTCGTCCGCGGCCTTGCCGCCCCGATAGCACCGCAACCCTTGGTTGATTGTGCATACCCTTAGTCTTACTCCACCCATTCCAAGATCACTGTGCCTTGAACTAGTCTGCACAGCGATTGGTAGGGTGAAGTTTTATATTGCTCTGTCTCCGGTCTAGAGTGACCGTAGATCAGTTGTCTTTTCCGGTCCAGAGCTATACACTCACACAAGATGTGCTGGGCTGATTCCTCCCCCTCGCCGCAGAGTCTGCATGCGAGGTCCCCTTCGAACCGCCCCATTTTATGCAGGTGTTTCTTGACGGCCATGTGTCCCGTCAAGAGACCTGTTGTGTTTCTGAGCTGTCCTCTGCTAAGGTTTAGCAGCTCCACAGCTCTCTTTGAACTAGGTCCGTCAATTATTGACTTCCCTTGTCTGAGCCCTGGACAGTCCGCCCAGTACACCTTGTGTTGGTTTCTGACCCAGGACTTAATGGCTCCCCTGGCAGTGCTCTTTGACACGCCCAGAGCCGGTTCTGGTCCCATAAATGGTTCTGCTAACCCTCTCTTCGCGAGACTGTCAGCTTCTTCATTGCCTTTAACCCCTGAGTGACCCGGCACCCAGATGAGGGTCACCTCATTCTGCCCAGCCAGGTCGCTCGTCTCGTCTCGGCACTCACTCACCAGCCAGGAATTTACCCGTGGGCTACTTAGTGCCTTAAGGGCTGCCTGGCTGTCTGTGGCTATGAGGATCCGCTTGTTGGTGTAGCCCCTCCTCTTGTTCTCCCGCACACAGTGCAGGATGGCGTACATCTCGGCCTGAAACACCGTTGCATGGGCTCCGAGGGAAATACTATGACTTACCCTCGGTCCTTCCGAGTAAACACCTGCCCCCGTCCCACGCTCCCCGCCAGATCCGTCCGTGAACCAAACGAGCGCGTCCCGTGGCATGCCCGGCGTCTCCTCCCGCCATGCCTCGCGATCAGGGATTTCCACTGTAAAGTTGTTTTCCTTGCACATTCGCGGGCTCGCGAAGTCTGACCTCATTTCAAGCATGGGCTCCTTCACGATCTCCTGAATTTTGCAGTGGCCCCTGAATCCTGGGTTGATCTTCAGTCTACCATTGCAGGCTAGTCTGTATAGTCGTAGCCTGGCCTCTCCCATAATAACTAAGTGTAGGGGGGGGGGTAGATCCAGCAACACCTCCATGGCGGCTGTTGGGGTTAAAGACATGGCCCCTGTGATGCCTAGGCAAGCCATCCTTTGGATCTTGACTAGTTTTTGTTTGGCACTGGATTGTGTCACCTTAGGCCACCAGACCAGTGCCGCATATGTTAACGATGGTCTGACCACCCTTGTGTACAGCCAGTGGGCCATACTAGGTCTTAGTCCCCACGTTTTTCCATATAGCCGCCTAGTGACGGCTAAGGTCATGACTGCCTTACGCAGTATTTTTCCAATGTGACCATTCCAGGTTAGCTTAGAGTCCAATACGACCCCAAGATATTTTACCTCCCTGGCGATTGGAACGCTCCTACCGTATAGAGTGAGAGTTCTGTGGCTTTCACACTTCCTCCTCCTCGTAAACGGCACGACGGTTGCTTTCTCGGGGCTCACCCCGAGCCCTTGATCAACCGTCCACCCTTCCACCACTTTCAGTGCAGTCTGCATACGCTCCCACACTGCCTGTGTGACCTTTCCTCGGACTATGATGACAATGTCGTCCGCATAGCCCTGTACCCCATACCCCCCTCCCGAGAGCCTCCCCAGCAGGCCGTCCACCACTAGACACCAGAGCAAGGGAGACAGAACGCTCCCCTGCGGACACCCCGCCGCGACCCCCGCCAGCAGAGTCCCTCCCGCGAGTGAGGTGAACACCGCAAATAATATACCTTACTAATAGTGTAGAAAATTCACTACAATAATGCACTTGCTGCGTCCCGAACTTTTTATGTTCTCACTATAAAGCCCTATAATCTCTAATAGGTTCTGTTTAGAGGTAGCTATTAGTTTGATGACCTCTCTATAGATGAGGTGAAAAAGTCTTTCGGTGCCATTGTGTAATTTGTAGGCATATATTGTGGTAGTAAATACAGTGGATAGACTTGGTAACGAATTATTATTACTATTATTTTTTCTTATTATTGTTGCATAAGGTACGCAAATGAGATAGCGCTTATAGGAAAGACATAAAAATAATGCTTTTTTTTCCACAGCCTATATTATTTTTTACATGAAAGCTCTACATTGTACAACCATTTGGCAGGAGATATAATCTTCTGTAAATACGTGACTCTATTTAGTAATGTGTTAGCTTACATGTAATTAACTACTACAAATAATCAAAAAGGAAAAACATAAAACGTTTCTGAATTTTTACAATTAGCTAACAACCATTAGTCATTCGATAAATTTTAATAGTTTTGTATTTGTTTCCTCTCTCTCTCTCTCTTATATCATGTCAAATTGAGATTTACTGTTTCAAACATTGTCAGATATCCAGAACGTACAATCCAATAAATCTACAAATTTGTCCAATAGTAGAAAACTGAACTTTACAATGGTAAAACATCACACTGCTCACTGTGTGAAAATGACACTGCACTTGTTGAATTTTGCGATGCTGAAAATGTAAAGTTTACTGCATTTTCCATCTCTAGCGATTGATTTTCCGATTTTTTATGTATGTTACTGACATCAAATACTTTAAAAGGTAATACACGCAGCCGTTGGCCGTTTTCATACATTTAATTAAAAATCACTGAAACAATCCCAGTGGCGCTTCCAGTTGAGGACTACAGAATCGTCCTATTATGTTTGATACATTCAGGGCTTAATTATAATTTTCAAAACTCATTTTTAGTGAATTTCCTTTAAAAAAAATCACTAATGAGGAGACCCCGACTTTTGAATTTAAAAAAAAATTCTTCAAATGAGCGCTAATTAGACTCCCTAGAACACATATCCGGGGTCGGTTTGAATTTTTATATGTTTATATATATATATATATATATATATATATATATATATATATATATATATATATATATATATATATATATATATATATATATATATATATATATATATATACATATATATATATATATATATATATATATATATATTATATATATATATATATATATATATATATATATATAATTGTGGTCTAGGACAAGTCTGACACGAAAACTCATTAACAAGTATTTGTTTATCAAAATAGGCCAAATTCTTTTCACGGAAACTAACAAGAAGTATTTTTACTTAAATACACTAAAACATTGTTCACAAAAATTGCCCAAATTTATATATATATATATATATATATATATATATATATATATATATATATATATATATATATAGAGAGAGAGAGAGAGAGAGAGAGTGTACCATGTACCAAAATTTAGGTCTCTAGGTTTAAAGACAAAAAAGTTACAAGCAGCTAAAGAAAAAAAATGGAGTTTTCCTTAAAACGTCAAAGTCGCAATTTGAAACGTCAAAATTGGCAATGTTTAGGCAAAGAACGTGAAACAAATACGGATTGTGAAAAGAAAATGTTGCAAGACGAGTGTACTGCGAACCCTTAAGTTTTAGATTCAACCGTCACTGCCCTTCATTTTATTAATATATTTACAGAAAATTCATTTCAAATAGACCCTTTTTCTGATGATTTGGCTGTCGGTTTAGTTAAGTTGATGCGTTGGCTGTAGGCTTAGTGAAGTTTATGGTTTAACGGTCTATAATTTTTAGCTAATTTGCGTAGAACAAATTCGTTAATGCATTTTTGCATTTTTTATCGAAATATGATGCATGTTTGTAAGAAAAAAATCTAGACGCAGCAAGTGCGTTTTGGTAGCGAATTTTCATTAAATCGTTCAAATTTCAATAACTCAAATTGCTATTAACGTACGTTTTGTTGGTTAGGAAACCAACATTTAGGTTTATTTTCGGAAATGTGTTGTACATTTTCAAACAATAAGTAATCTTAATAAAATATAGTACATTGTTTCTACTACATAGGCTATACCGGTATACAGATTGATGCCTGCTCGCATTTGCTATTAAAAACATTTTTATGGAAATTCACTTCCATAACACACTTGCTGCCTCCAGACTATTACATACTTATACTTAATTATTTATTTGCGTCCATAATTATACAACGTGTCTCACAAGAAAGCTATGCTTGTGTTCGCATTTATACAACTTTGTTGAACGTTCTCCTGAAATTGGTAATTTAAATGAAGTGAAATTATATTTACTAAAAATTTTCTAATCGCTAGATTCTGTATGCTAAAGAGAAGTATTTTTTCATTCCAACGTAAATCAAACAGGGGAGCATGTAAATCAAAGTAGTCGCATACATTTCATGGTACGAACATCTAGGTAAAATCAGGAGTAACGCTAGATGTATTCTCACCGTAATCAGAAACGCAGACCGGTTTCGCTCTAATTAGAGCTCGTCAGTGCGCTATATTAATTACAGCGAGTACACAACTATAATACGGCTATGGTAGCTAGCCTCCTAGAACATTGTGAGATGTACAACAGGATCGCCATCTCGGTGCGGAACCAGGTAGTATGTTGTCATGACAGCTCTAGTTCAAACAAAATGTTATAGATAGAGACAGTGTACAACCAACTAACAATTTTATAAATTGTCAGCCCTGGCCCATTTCTTCGCTAATACAAAGACAATGTATGTAAGGCTAGATGTATTCTCACCGTGGTTAGAAACGCAGACCGGTTTCGCTCTAATTAGTGCTCGTCAGTGCGCTATACTAAACACTGCGAGAACACACCTATAAAGTAATACGGCTATGGTAGCCAGCCTCCTAAAACCTTGTGAGCTGTCGTGACAACATCCTACCTGGCTCCGCACCCAGATGGCGACCCTGTCGTATATCTCACAATATTCTAGGAGGCTGGCTACCATAGCCGTATGACATTATGGGTGTGTTCTCGCTATAATTAGTATACCGTACTGAGAAGCTTTAATTAGAGCGAAACCGGTCTGTGGTTCTAATTATGGTAAGAATACATCTAGCCTTAAGTCTCATGTTCATAGAATCATATACTTAAATATTTTAAGTATGTCACCATCTATCATTTGAAAAAACGTAAATTCAATCTAATTTAAGTGTAGAATGCTTGATAAGTTATTGTTATGTTTTTCGGGGTTCTGGATTTGTTAACCACAAAACACTGTTTTTCAAACTATTAATTTATTATAACTAAATATTTTCCAACACCACTATCAACTAAGATATTTCTCTCTATTACTAAATGCCCATGGAACTATATTCCATTATACGCCTTCTATGATCGCTTATTATACACCAACACTAACTTACTACTGACTGACTTACTCTCTTTGCGGCTCGCCTATTTATACTGTGCGTAAAAATTCTACACCTTCTACATTATTCTACGCCTGCCACTTCTTGTGACCTCTATAAATATAATTCCAGAGTCTTCGCTCTTAGCAACACACTTTACAAGATGCCTGTGACCATAGACATTGCCCCCCCTCTTACATTCAATCGTCTTGGTCGGTTTCTAACATTTGTTGGTTTCTTCGTATGGAGTAAGCCTGTGCATATAAACCACGTTCATCTTGCTCTTTGGGCTCCTCTGAATTCGATAGACAACGTCATTGATCCTTCTGTCCGGATCTTCCCATAATTTCTGTAGTTTCAGTGACCGTTCCTTGCCTCGTACTGGATCGTAGAATCGCACCCGATCTCCTTTTTCAAAACCAGCCGGATTAGGTCGCACGTCGTAACGGGTCTTTATGCGGTCGCTTTCTACTCGTATATGCATTCTGGCAGCAGAATGGGTGACTTCCCTTCTCGCCAATATGTCGGAGCTCTCTTCAAACGAAGTTCTTACGTTGCACTGGTTCTTTCGAACGATCGCTCTTATCATGGTGTTTCTACTTGCACAAATGTCTCTGCAGACTCTATTCCTCCCATAGACATCAGCTCTGTTCCAACAAATGTGTTTACTGGCCTTTTTGTGCGTTGGCTTCACACGTACATGGTCTTTACACCTTTTGTCTTGTACTTTTCCCATATTTTCTTTACTACTTGCTTCTGGCTGAGTAACCGGGTCGTCTCTTCCTCTCCCAACTCTCTTCGCTGGAATGACTCTTTCACGATAGACGTTGCTTTTCTCCTCTACGGTGATTTTCCGCACTACCAGGTTACTACCAGGCGATATTATTATTTCTTCACCCCCGAGATCAGGATGTTAGTGTCAAGATCAAGCCTGTCACGCTGACCTTGGAGTATGTCCAATCCAATTATAATCGCATTTGAGATGGCGGCGACTATAATGGCTCTCTGATTTGCCCTCCATGTCCCAATTTGCAGCTGGACATCACTTTCGCCAAATACCTGGATCCGATCACCACTGGCTGCATTTACTTTGTACACTCTGTTTGGCTCTCTTACTCGCCATCTTGGCACCATGTCGCGGCGAATAATCGTCCTAGGTGCGCCAGTGTCGACCACCATCTGGATCTTACTGCCGCTTATGTATCCATCTACGACGAAAGTGCTACCAGAATCGGTAACCTGAGAAACGGTTACCGGCCTTAGCTTCACTTTATCCCATGGGCGTAAGCTTAGAGCCGTACATTCGCCTCGTATATGTCCCACGTTGCCGCAGATCGAGCAACCCAAGGCATTTGCACGGTGAGCTCTTATTGGGTACTCGTGAGATGTAGGCCTTCAAATGTGGGGACCTTAATTTTTACAACTGGGCTATCTTCGAGTCTGATGTTTCCCTTGGCTAGGGTATCACACTTGTTTTCTGGTGATTGCATTTTCTGCTGAACTTCTTTGATACTCGTCAGCTTGTCATGTACAACGTCGCTGATACCCCTTGTTCGGCTTTCTACTTGCTGGAAGATGTCTTTTACCTGCTTCATACGTTCGTCCACGCATAAAGTAATATTCTCCGTTCTACTGGTCGGTTCATGTAGAATTTTCTTTGTCTCTTCATCTCTTCTTCTCATTGCTTCTTTGGTCTTTTCATCTGTTTTTCTGACTTCTTCATCTCTTCTTCTCGTTTCTTCTTTTGCCTCTTCATCTCTTTGTCTCATTTCTTCTTTGGCTTCTTCATTTTTGTTCTGGTCTCTTCATCGATTTTTTCTCATTTCTCCTTTGGCTTCTTCGTCTCTTTTTCTAACTTCGTCTTGTGCTAATTTAGATTCTTCGTCCACTTTTTTAATCACTAGGTGCTCCAATATTCAAGAAAATTCGTATGTGAGACGGAATTATAACAATAAGATTGGCTGCTTCTAAAAAAATACGAGGTGGTACCCAAAAGAAACCGGTCTGATGTTGTGGTAGGTAAGTTTTTATAGTACCGCGTTCTGCCGCTAGGAGCGTATAGAGCTCGGAGTTGCCAGATTGGGCGATTCATCGCAAATTGGGCCATCTTTTTTCTTTTGTTGTGAGTTTTTTATCAAAAAGATCGCCGAGTCGCAAATTAAGCTACTTTCGTTGTCTAAAAATCGCCAATTGGGCGATTTTGAGGAAACGTAATCTGTTGTAAAACTATTCAGTTTCGCAAAAGTTTGATTTATTCGGAAATAACATACTAGAGGAACATTATTTATCCATGAGAAGCAATGACATTTCTACATGGAAAGCCAAGGATACCGAGTGTTTGGATATGTAATAGAGAATAGATGATAGGTGACATATGACAGTAGGATAGGTGACAGGGACAAAATGTAGTTTATATTTTATATTGCATTAAAGTATATTAGCGAACTTTCATTAAGAAAAATTCGCTAATAGAGAGTTCACGATGAAAAGCTTTCGGAAACATTTCTTCAGATGAGCGCGAGTTCGTGTCCTTAGAACCCAAAACCAAGGTCCGTTAAAATTTGTATATGTTTATATATATATATATATATATATATATATATATATATATATATATATAAATATATATATATATATATATATATATATATATATATATATATATATATATATGTATATATATATATATATATATATATATATATATATATATATATATATATATATATATATTTATGAGTGTGTGTGTGTGTATGTATGTATGCATCCGAGCGATAACTCAAAAAATAATAAACTGGTTTCAATCAAACTTGGTAATAATCTTGTTTGGGCAAAAACCCTATGCCAAGTTCGTTAATCAGCCCTTATGCTCAAGTTTTTCCGGTGGAAAATCGGTGAAAACTTTTTAAGAACGCTATATTTGTGTAAGTATCAGAGTAACTGGAGTGAGACTCTACATGTGGCTATAAATAGTGCAAAAAAACCTATGTTGTGCATTTTAAGTAATTTGGTACACAATATTTAGAGTTTTTTCCAAATTAAAAATAAAAGACATGCGTTGAGACGACTTACTGATTAAAGTCCAATGCCTGACAGACAGAGTAGTTAACTGCCACGCGCAGATTGATTCATACAACAGGTATAAACCATACATCAACGGTAACCAAACTAAATATATACCAGGCATAAAACATACTACCCGAACCAACAACAGTGAAATCTCGTCCGCAATTATGGAAAATAACAGACGACATGAAATTAAAAGTTTACCAATTGATTGTTATTTAACTGGGGGATTCAATCAGTTATTAAAAAGCACCATATTTGTAGCTTTACGAACGGCCTCAAATACAGTTTTAGCGCAGCATAGATATATTATGCTGTCGTATAATATACTAGAAATGTAAACAAAATCAAGCCAAGTCTCTATAAAAATGATTCTAAAATAGCTTCTTTTATCTTTAAACTTAAACATAAGACGTCATATAGGACCGAAACAGTCGTGCGATGTATTTTAATGGTAATTCTACTTATTCTGTAATTAATTACGTACACTTTGAATATAATATCCCGGGCATGAAGTCGATCTAAAGTATCACGCAAATAAAACGTTGGTTGGTGTATACTTAGATGGTACCGGGGACATCGCCCTTGCCTCCTAAGCAGAAGGTTACGCGATCGAATTTAGCTTTATGAATGTATGTTTTTTTATGTTTTATTTTGACATCTTGAGAAACAATAGTGCACGGATTTTATACGTTTTGAACAAGATGTTATTTTTGTTTAAAACGCCTGAATAAGTTTGTCACCTTTGAGTCTGAAATTATAAGTTTGTTATTGTTGATATGGAAAAAACCGGTTTGATTAGGTTGACTAAAACAAAATCATACTGGTAATTAATAAGGAAAAATACCTGCTACATTTATATTTTATTATTAGATACTTTACCTTTCTAAATATGAATTAAGTTTCCTTCTGGAAATCTTTTGTATAACTTTAATGAAATTTCTAATACAAGTTTCTTTTAAAGAGACTTACATTATCTACAGATATACCAAAATTTAATGCTTTAGCTTCATATAAAATTGAGTTTTGGGCATTTTTCTCAAAATGAGTTAGAACACAAGATTTGTTTGATAACAGAGATATCGATGGTAACACTTTCGAAAGAATTCTTGAAATGTACGCATATTAGGACCTCTAATATTGATCTTCAAGGTCTGTGTAAGTTTAAAGTATTAACTTTACTATAATGCTGTATAATAATAGTGTACAATTCTTATGAAAATTCGCTACTATAACGCACTTGCTGCGTCCAGAATTTTTTTTTTTCGTTATATAGAATTCCACCACGAAATGATCCAGTCCAGTGATAATAAGATAATTTCATCACTTCTCTATAAGCTGAGAAATGAAGAATTAGCTTAAGAGTTACCTGACAATACGAATAAAGTGTGTAATAAGAGAGCAGCCATATTTAACAACGAAATTAGCTAAAAACAAGCTCATGCCCCATGCAAACGCACCTTGGCGCTTTAATATGCAGTAATAGAAGTTTTCAGAATGTTTCACCCTCTGGTGACGCTAACTTGGTTAGTGAAACGATCGTCAGTATTTTTAAAATATGTTGTGGTGATTTGGATTCTGTAAGTGTACTTAGAAGTTTTCAATCTTCAACACATTGTAAATTCTGTTGTATCATAAATATCAGCCCCTTAATGTAATGTTCAAATACAAAGAATGTGTGTGTATCATTTTATAAACTTTATGAAACTGGCAATCGTAATGTTATCTTTCCCGTCGAGACAATCGCAGTGTTTTCATATTTACATAGCTTCTGGGGCTGAAATGGGACCTGGGACTTCCTAAGTGCAAGGTAATATTTATATGCTCCACCCTGAAAAGGTTTGTTTGTGTTTCCGAGAAAAGTCAGGGAAGTGTAAATATCACGTGATTTATTGGAAATACACGTTTAAACTTTAGGGATCCTTTATTGTTAGTGATCCTTAAAAGTATGTGAACCGGTAATCAGGACTTCGGAGGATCTAATCAGGATATTAAGTGCGATTTTAGTGAATTTTCCTTTAAAAAAAAAGTTCACTATTGAGGAGATCCCGACTTTTGAATTTTAAAAAAATTTCGTCAAATGAGCGCTAATTAGGCCCCCTAGAACACATATCCGGGTTCAGTTTAAATTTTTATATGCTACAGCCTGTACCCTATGCCTAATATGCTTTAGTCATTTTTGGGGTCTTATTTGTTGGCGTAGTAGGCTATGAAAAACGGAAATCTTAAAATATTGCATCCAGGATGTGTAGTTTTTGAAGTACGTTATTAAAAAAATATATTTGAAAGTCAGCCTCCCCGTTATAAAATAATGACTTGTCGCCAATTAAAGTGAAACACACTGTATATATAAATTTCTTTTGGACTTTAATGTCGGTCTTTTTCCGCAACTATGGCCAATCACCGACGCCAGTGAGCAGTTTCACCTAACTATACTGGGAATTTTACCAAACTCATGGATGGTAGGGATCTTTAAACTGCCTAACATCGCATGGACACGAGACCATCGGCATATATATATATATATATATATATATATATATATATATATATATATATATATATATATATATATATATATATATATATATATATATATATATATATATATATATATATATATATATATATATATATATATATATATATGTATCACACCGATAACTCAAAAAAATAATGGGCCGATTTTGATGAAATTTGGCAGGTACCTTTCTTTTTTAAGTGTCTTGGCCAAGTTGGTTAGCCAGAAAAATCGGACTAGGTGGTCCGGGAAAGTTTTGGTTTTTTTTTCGGAAAAAATTTGAATCTCCGAAAAAAAATCTATGGTAACCAAATTTGGTACGTAGGTTTATGTTATAAAAAGTGAGCCATATACCAAAATTTATATCTTTACGTTGCAGGAAAAAAATTATAAGCATATTATAAAAAATGTTTGGTACCAGATCATTTCTATGAAACTGCCAAAACGCACCTGCTGCGTCGAGCTTTTTTATTTGCAAAGCCACTTTGATGCAAAACAGCTGCCCTGTAATAATAATATCTAGTATAATGTATATCTTACATCTGTTTATTAAGTTTATTATTTTAAACAATTTCATTAACAACCTTTGATTGGATACGATAATTAGTAGACTTTTTCCTTTAATTAATTTTACTTTTAAAATTTTATTGAATATAATTTCTCTTATCTGGTTGTTTCATTTGTGTGGGAACTAAATTTTTCAGTTAGTGACAGCAGCTTGTATGACAAATCTTGCTAAGTGAAGATTGGAACTTGTGATGAGCACTGATAAGTACACTTTGAGAGCCCAAATCACCACAACACATATTTTTAAAGACCTAACTATCGTTTCACCAACAAGGTTAGCGTCATCACAGAATTAAAAATTCAAAATGCTTACTACTAAACATCACCTTATATAATCAGTTATATAAGGTTATGTTTAGTAGGAAGTAGTTTAGAATTTTTCATCCCCTGTTGACGCTAACCTTGTTAGTGAAACGATAGTCAGGTCTTTAAAAAGATGTGTTGTGGTGATTTGTGTTCTCCAAGTGTATTTATGACAAATCTGAAGAAAACTCGCTACCATAATACACTTACTGCGATATATTTGGACACTGATATTTTTACTGAGAAATAAATATATTAATGAACATGGGTAATTAGTATTTTGCAGGAATGTTCTACTAGTAACTGTCCAGAAACTCGTCCATCTTTTGTGGAGCGCTTTAATTCACCAGTATCACTTCTCCAAATTGATACCGGGTGCCTCATTATATTTCGACCCTTTATAAACTTATATAACTTTTGAAATAATTTATCTAAAGAAATGCGGTTTTCGCCAGTCTTCTTCTTACTTTTATGAGTTTGTTTCTGGGTATCTGTCATTTTATACTCACTTCTGCTTTAACCGGAAATGATAAATCGTGTTTTCAAGGATAGGGCAACTTTGTAATCTTAAATAGAACATCCTGTATGTTTATTCACAGTTTAAAAGCCCAATCTTTCCCCTTTCCAAAAATGCCATACTTGATACACTTATTATACATAGTGATGGGTACACTTGGAGAACACCCAAATCACCACAACACATATTTCAGAGACCTTACGATCGTTTCGTTGACAATGTCAACATCTTCAGAGGAAGAAAATTCTTCCTCTGAAGAAAATTCTTCCTCTGAAGATGTTGACATTGTCAACGAAACGATCGTAAGGTCTCTGAAATATGTGTTGTGGTGATTTGTGTGTTCTCCAAATGTACTTATTAATGCTCATCACAGGTTCCAGTTTTCACATAGTGACATAGTGATGGTTTTACAAGTCTTTAAAATAAATATTGCGTCTAATCTGAAATCTACGAAAAAAGGAATGTTTCGACTATTTAAATTAAAGACAGCAACACTTGCAAACGTCAAATTAGTTTCATGACAAACAATAATTTTTTACTTGAATTGCTACTTTTGATAATATACATGTCAGACTCGGTGAAACAAATTGTGGCAGAATACTTATTGAGAAATAAACAGAAGCGTAAACATTTCTGATGACGTATTATTTTCTATCGGTGTGTGGTACCAAAAAGCATAACTACTTACTTAGTCGATAATTAATTAAATAGAAAATAATTAAATATAAACTATATATATATATATATATATATATATATATATATATATATATATATATATATATATATATATATATATTTGCTTAAACATTTTTCACCATGAAATATTTTAAGGTGATTTATATTTAATTAAATGTGTATTTCGTACTTATTATCTTATTCGGTTGTGATAACGAGATTAAATTCCAAGCATCGCGGAGTTTTTGGCCTGCTGTGAAATTCATATAAAAGGAGAAGCAACACAGGGCAGAGGCAGTATTAGTAATTCAGCTAATAAACCGAGAACAGTGAGTCGCCACCAGTCCGCACCGATTCCGTTTCTGTTTGCCGTCCAAGCGCACCTGGTTGGCCAATTTTAGTACACGAGAATATTGTTATAGGTGAGAAATTATCCGTTCTAAGTAATTCATATTTTGTAGCGAATTTTCATATTTTAAAATTATCATGCTTCTCAGTCCAAATCTCCGCAAGTAAATTAGGCCTGCTTTTCCTGACCTGCCGCCGCCCCTATAGACAGTTCCCGTATGTTATATTGTTTTGCGTTATTGTGAGGATGCTGAGGATTCACAGTTTACCTAAATAATCGAGATATATTCATCTTGGTTTGATCCAGATAGGGACGCTGAGGATTCACAGTCTATCTAGGTCACTCCAAGTGATACGTTTCTTTCCAATTAGCCCTGTACACTTCATCTGGCTCCAGGCTTTCTACCCCATACAGTATAAGCTCTTGTGTTATTTTAGTGAGGACGCTGAGGACTCACAGCTCGCTAAGGTAATCAAGATGTTTGTGTCCCGGTTTGGCCCTAGCGGAGATGCTGAGGATTCACAGTCCGTATAGGCCTCCCCTGAACTGTCGTCCCGTCTCTCCTTCCGCCCTTACGCGCCTCCGGTGTTCCCCACCTTGACGGAGAGGTTACAGATGTTACTTTGAACTGGTCTATCGTTATGTGCCGTCCGTCTGCCGTATACGTGATTTAGTATAACGCCGCTCGTAACGTATATCTCGCTGAGTCCGTACGCTTCATCCAACACTAGCCCTGGTCGCTTTAAAGAAAGCCGAGTTCTGATTAATGTTATTACACACATATTTTATTTGTACATAGTTTGTAAATATGGTTTTGTATATATCTTTAGTAAATATTTTCTAATCTAAAATATAGGGTTGAGTAAATAAAACATCTCAATTAATTTTTATCTAATCCCTTATACTTAAAAATCTGCTACACCTTTCGATAAGCCAGAAGTGGTCTGGGCACACCGAGTCGGCGCCTAAATCCCGCTCACGCTGGGGTCACTACATTTAGCCTGCATCATGTATAAAGGCTACCGAACCCTTGTCCACAGAGTCACCCAGGTACTTTGATCGTTATCTCGGTCAGAGTTTAGTGAAGAGGTAGCAGACATCCTCAACAGGGAGTAAACCCTTTAGAATCTGGCGCCCGTGATCCTCCGATAGTAACCATCAATCTGTGTCACCTAAAAACGATCTGCAAGCGAAGACCTCGTCACACATTACTTATAAAAGATGTCCATCAACTTGAATACATTTGTCTATACGTTTTACAGAGTTGTCATAGCTTGAACTTAATTGTTCGGGGGTGATAAAGACAATTCTAATATGTTTCTTTAAGTTGCTCTAAATTTTTGGCGATCCTACTGTAACATATGTCTTTCACATAGGCCCGTATGAAAAAGTCTGGAACTGTGGGTTCAGGGGATCGAGGTAGCCAAGCTATAGGACCTCCTCTCCCTATCCAACGATTACCAAAGGTGGAATTCAGTGAGTCTCTGGTTACTGTAGCATAATGAGGTGTAACACAATCATGCTGAAAATAGACTGTCCCCAACAAATTATCCTGATGAAGTTGAAGGTAAAAGAAATTTTTTAACACGTCTAGATATGATGAAGCATTTACAATAGGATGGTTGGAAAAAAAGGGACCGTATAATTTTTGTTTTGACACCGCACACCAAACTGTAACTTTCGGAGTGGATCCGACGTACTGAACAAAATTTCTGGGATTTTCGGATGCCCAAACTCTACTATTATGCTTATTTACCTTACCATTCAAGATGCTTCGTCGGACATAATTAGATTATCGAGAAAATGCATAACTCGCCTAAGTAAATCAGTTTCCTTTAATTCTTGATGGGTCTGAATTTTATAAGCATTCAAGTAGAGTACTTTTTTAATAACAGTATGGACAGTAGTTTCCGCAGTACCTGTTGCAGATGAAATTTAGGATCGTTTTCTTTTTTTTTTTTTTCTAAAATTTCAATTGCCCTATTAAGTCTGTTTTTACCATTTGACGTTCTGTTTTTACGCTCTATACAACCAGAATTCCAATACCTTGTTAAACATAATTCTAAATCTCTTTGAGTTGTTGTATAAGATTTTGTTTCAGCATAAAAGATTACACACTTAGCTTTTTCACTTAAACTAAACATTTTTCTTACAATAATGTACGTATCTGTGTTGTCATTAAGCTAATTTGACGTTTGCAAGTGCTGCTGTCTTTAAATTCCAAAGTCGACTTTGCCAAACATTTCTTTTTTCGTAGATTTCAGATAGAACGCAATATTTATTTTAAAGGCTTGTAAAACCATCACCCCGTAAAATAACTGTAACAAATTCCAATTTTTGGAAAGGGAAAAGATTGGGCCTTTAACTGCAAATAAATATACAGGGTGTTCCATTTAAGGTTACAAAGTTGCCCTATCCTTGCAAATACGTTTTATCGTTAAAGCGGAAGTGAGTATAAAAACACAGATACCCAGAAACACACTTATAAAAATAAGAAGAAGACTGTGGAAAACCACATTCTTTGGATCAATTATTTCAAAAGTTGTATAAGTTTATTAAGGGTCAAAACAGAATGGGCCACCCGGTATCGAATGAGTAAAACGGAACCACATCAGATTTTTAATTTCGTGCTTTACTTATTTCACGTGCTCGTATTTGTGATCTATTTTAGGCCGCTTTCTGGTTTATATTAAGCCCACTTGGATTTATCGATTAACTGTTTTCAGAACCATAACAATGTAGATACGTTATCAAATTAGAGCCCCTTTTAATGGCAATGAGGTAACGCGGAGAGGAGTTTCAATTGTTAAACCTATAGTGTTTTCTCATGCTTTTGTGTATATTTTCACAAGAATGGGGATTGTTTGAACAGACTAATGTGTTTAGATTAAACGATGAGGTTAAATGCTGAAATCTAATATCATTTATTTTTAACAAAATAAACATCATTTTATTCAAAATTAATGTCGTCAAAGTTAACGATCTAAAAAGTCAAATATGTCAAAAAAATCAACGCAAAAGGACTATAAACAAAATGTTTGGGATATAATATTTTAACCAAAGATTGTATTACATAAGCAAGGCGAGAAGTCAAATTTAATGAGTTTCTGTCACTGTGTGAATAACCTGTGATGAGCACTGATAGGTACACTTGGAGAACCCAATCACCACAACACATTTTTTAAAAGACCTGACGCTCGCTTTACTAACCAAGCTAGCGTCATCAGACGATGAAAAAATTTTCATTTCATTCCTCTGATGGCGTTAATTTTGTTAGTGAAATGATCGTCAGCTCTTTTTAAAAAACCTGTTGCGGTGATTTGGATTCTCCAAGTGTACTTATATTTCTGTGATTTGTCATTCATTTACAGAAAGACACAGGCACATAAATACCCGTATATACGCATCCACGCACGCACCTACATGTGCACGCACGTCCTACCCGGTGAAACTACCAACTCATTAAGTGTCATTGTCCTTACTTTGTGCAACTGTTTCATACTAATTACAGACGTAGAGACTTTTTAGTGAATTTTCATTAACACATCTCAAATCCCTTGGATCTCCTTCTTCCTACAAAACCTGAATGCTATAAGATATCAGTCACCGCCCCCCTTGGTCGCTCAGACCACGGCATGGTCACTGCTTCCTACGCAAAGCAACCCGAGGTCACACAGGCATTACACCCATGTATCGTTTGGCACTACAACTCCGCGAACTGGGACGAAATGCGGGATTACTTTTCCTCATTTCCATGGGCGTCTGTCTGATTCTCTCATCCTGACCCCTCTCATATCTCACAAAACGTCACCGAAATTATCCAAGCTGGCATATAATTATTTATTCCATGTACACAGAAAACCTCTTCAGCTACTCAAAAGCCCTGGTTCTCTAAATCCTGTGATAAGGCCAGACTTGAAAAGGTCAAAGCTCACAAAACGCTTCTACTTAATCCCAGTCAAGAAAACCGTCAAGCATTTAACGACGCAAGAAACCGCTATGTCCGCATTCTTTCCGAGGCAAAAAACTCGTTTAATAACCACATCAAAAACAAAGTCCTCTTAAGCTCCAGCGGCAGCAAACCCTCCTGGACTCTTGCTAAATCTATTGGGAATAATTTCTGCAAGAGTACGTTACCACCTCTTGTTTCAGGGGCTTAAATTATTTCTACCGCCTTGGGCAACGCTGAACTTTTTACCTCGTTGTTCTCTGGCAATTCTACTCTCAACCCACCTCCACATGTTCAACCACCAACAGTCCCCAATGTCGCGCATAAAATTACGGATATCATTTTCAAAACTAAAAAGGTACGAAAGCTGCTCTCTTCTCTTAATACCAGGAAAGCCTCTGGCCTTGACGAGATCCCAACAATTTTTCTCAAAAAATGCACAGCAGAACTTGCTCCTATCCTGACTCGTCTGTTTCAGACATCTTACAGTAGAGGCACATTCCCTTGTAACTGGAAAACTGCTCGAGTACAACCCGTCCCCAAGAAGGGATCCAAAGAGCTTCCTAGCAACTACAGGCCTATTTCTCTCCTTTCAGTCGTATCTAAAGTGATGGAAAAGTATATAAACACCAAATTACTAAAATTTCCTGAAAAATTCAGCCTAATCCACGACAGGCAGTATGTATTCCGTCAGCGCAGATCAACTGCCGACCTCCTTTCCTTTGTCACCCATTCTTGAAACAAGTCTATGGTACTACACGGTGAATCCTAGATTTTCGCTCTAGACATATCCAAAGCATTCGAGCAGGTCTGGCACGCAGCGCTGCTTAATAAACTTCCGGCCTATGGCCTACCACCAAAACTCTGTACCTGTTCCTCAAGGTTCAACTTTAGCCCCTACTTTGTTTCTTCTTCACATCAATGACCTCCTCTCTAGCACATCCAACCCAGTTCACAGTTACGCGGACGACAACACCCTCCACTCAAATATACAATATTCTAAGCCTGTCTCTTTAGCCTAATTAGATGAGGATCGCAGACTCATGGAGAGTTCTGTCTTTGTGGATCTCTAAAAAATATTAGACTGGGAAAGTAGAAATCTTGTACAATTCAACCCCACCAAATCTCAGTCTTGCTTTCTTTCTCATAAGAGATACACCCGAGACCCATCACAATGAACAACCAAGTTATTCAAAGTAATGAGTCCTTTTCACTTGTTGGCATTTCTGTGGATCGAAATCTCAATTGGCACCGACATGTCACATCAATTGCAGAAGCGGCTACTAAGAAATTAGCTTTCCTCTCACGGGCTCGTAAATACTTTTACCAGCTAATCTCTATACCATACATACTTCACAAATAACGCCAAACTTCGAATACTGCTCCCACATCTGGGGTGCCGCTGCCACTTCTACACTCGCTATCCTGGACTCCATTCAGAAGAGAGCTATACATCTCATCGGTGACCCTACCCTCACCCAAATGCTGCCATCCCTTGCCCACCGGCGTGCCGTTGGTGACCTCTCTCTCTTTTATAGATATCTGCAGGGGTACTGCTCAGAGGAGCTTTCTTCCATAGTTCTTCCACCTGCTGCCCCCAATAGATCTACCAGGAAAACAGAGCGAATGCACCCTTTTACTGTCCAGGTCACCAAACACAGAACATCTTGTTATGCCCGTTCTTTTGTCCCGAGGACTTCCAAGTTGAGGAATTCCTTGCCGGCACATGTTTTTCCTTCTCCTCCGAACCTCCAAACCTTCAAGTCCAGAATTAACAAGTTGCCTCTTTCCTCTTGTCGACACCCACGGTACGAAAGTATTTAGGCTGTAAGCCCTCCTTTTGTGTTGTTGAAATTAAAAAAAAAGAAAATAATATATACATATATATATATATATATATATATATATATATATATATATATATATATATATATATATATATATATATATATATATATATATATACGCTATCGATTCGTGCTACGATGCTAGTCGGATAGAGGTAACTGCAAGAGGTCTGGATAACTGGCCCCTTGTTGATATCGTTTGCGTCAAAGTATCCACAGGTTGCTCTACCATATTCATTGTGTTGACATACTTGGTGCCTAACACATCTCCGATGGTTCTTAATGCTCTCTTTGATGCCCTGTGTGCTTATGAGCTGATGCTGTCCTCCGAAATATTATTTCTTGGTGACTTTAATTTATCCAAATACGCTACCTACTTGGATGGAGATCGCATTTCAAATAAGGTTAGGTTATTGTTATCATTACAGAACCTTCTCCACTTGAGACAACTGAATTTTGTTAGGAACTCTAATGGTAGGCTTCTAGATCTTGTACCTACTAACGTTGGCGGATTGTTCAGTGTTGCCTCTCATTTATTATTGGTAGATGATGTTCACTTACCAGCTCTTGAAATCATACTTACTCTGACCAAAAGCAATAAATCACGTATACGGAATACTCGAGCAGCATTTCTCTACTGCTATCGGAAAGCTAATATTCATGGTCACCTGTCTTCCGTTGACTGTTTCTTCCTGGAACACTTTGCTGATGTGGATGAATGTTGTGATGTATTTTATGCTCAACTGTTTTCTATTGTTGACATCTATCGGCCCAGAGTTGAGTCTCGTCCCGACGTAACTATCCCCCTTGGTTTGACTCGGAGCTAATCAATAACATCAAGTTCAAATTCAGTGCCTGGAAGCGATACAATAATTTTAAGAATCCTGCTGATTACTTGGAATTTCAGCGGCTTGCACATGTTGTCAAAGTAACCTCGGAAACCAATGAAAAACTTTTCCCGCAACAGGTTGAGCAAAACATTTCGTCGAATCCATCCAGCTTCTGGAAGCTGATTAATCTCAAGAGGTATCTTTCAACATCCCATACCTCGTTGTCCTGTGAAGGCGTCACTCTAACTGATCCACTTTCTGTGGCCAACGCATTTGCAGATTTTTCTCAAACATCCTTCGTATGCCAGACAAATGGTGATACTGGTGTGGAATTTGACCTTGTAGGTAATAATCCAATCATAGGTATTCAAGACGTCACAACCCCGATGGTCCTGAGTGCAATTAAGAAAATCAGGCCGAAACATACATCGAGCCCTTATGAAATTCTTGCTTTTTTGGTTAGGGACTGTGCTCACGTTTTTATGTATCCATCTTAAACATCTCGCTTAAAACATCAAAGTTTCCTACCGTATGGAAAACAGGTCGTTCTATTTCAGTCCCCAAAAAAGATGATCAAACCCAGGTTGAAAACCATAGACATGGCATTATCATCAATCATTTTTTGTATCTGTTCTGAACGATTTTATAATTTTTAATGTCAAACATTTAATTTCAGAGACTTAGCATGGTTTTATGAGTGGTCGCTCTACATCTATCAATTTAGTCTGCTTTACAGACTACATAAGCGCAGCAATGAACAGAGTATCTCAAACTGACGTTATCTACTTGGATTTCTCTAACGCCTTTGATAGATTGAACCACAACATTCTACTTCAGAAGCTTGACTGGTACGGGTTCCTTCCGAAGCTGTTGAGGTTTTTTAGCTCATACCTTATTGGTAGAGTCTACTTTGTTTTTTACAATGGATTTTGGTCTGTCGAGATTTTGGCTGCCTCAGGGTGCCTCGGGGATCTGTTTTGGGGCCTCTGTTGTTATGTTAAAAGTAGAAATATATTATTAGACTCCATGGCCTACTGCTTTTTGAACACTTTTTTTATCATTTGTTTTTTGGTATTGGATTTCATAGCCTACTATCCTCAAAACGGTTTTTCTCAAAATTGTCAGTGCAATTACAAGATTTCTCAAGCATGTTGTACATCATTGGCAAGCTCTTTTAACACGAGCAAAAAATCCAATATGCCTGCCATAATAAAAACAGACGTTGATACCTGTAGCTCAAAAACAAATGACAATCCAAAGTTGAGAATAGCACAAAAAGATTACTCTGTAAAATGTGTCCTGATAATGTGCAAGTCTTAGACATATCAGATCAACGCCTACTTATATATCAAAGAAAAAACAAATCGACAAATTTTGGTTTCTTCAAAATAACTCGAAAACGAAAAGAGGCAGGGCAAAATACAAGTCATATTTGGAACTAGCATGAAATTCTACAAAACATTGCTAATTTAACCGTCTCCCTATCTCTAATAATAACGGAGATAGCACTACATTCCCATTCAGTTTGGGACACACTGTATAGTTGTCGATATTTTTTTTAACCACAAGCGTGTTCACATTTTATTTTAACGTTATAAAATGTGTCATATCACATGTCGCTTGTAACGCGTAACCCACAAACCATCAAGTGATTATTACAAGTGTAATATCCATTAATTAATTTGTAGACAGTAACGTGGTGTTCCAATGTCAAGTAAACAAGAGGCTATTGCACATTAACGAACAAGTGGCATTTTAATTGATTACATCGAGAGAGAGTGTAGCGTCGTTGGGTAGTACGCTAATTCTGATAATGGCGACAAGCTGCAACAATGTACTTGTCTCCTTCCTTCTTTTATAGACTCATCCGAACCGCAGAGAAGTAATTTTCTAATAACACTAAACTACTGCCAATAAACCACATCATTAAGCAGTGTAACAACTGTAACCTATGAACTCAACTGGCTACCTTGAATTTTTATCGCGTGGATAAACAATTTGCACTTGATTAATGTTTATATTACTACAAATTTCATACAACCTAATGAAGTATGCGGGATACAAAAATATTTACTTATTTACTTTGAAGGGAATCTAGCTTGGATTAAATATGGGCAACACTGCTACACAAAAATGTTTGAGATACCTATGTTTTAGTAGTTCTTGTAATTATTTCGCCATTCAAAGTAAAATCAAGTACGTCTTTCACACTTGTAAGAAAATTGGGAAATCGAAAATTCTCAATGGTATGCGAAAGAAATCCTTAATTTTAGATTTGCTTTCTCTTATAACATACAACTAATAAAACCTCACATTATTATACCCATATTTACTAACATACCAGATATAAATACTTGTATATTGAAACAAGCGTTAAAACTATATAAATAAGCGGTCAAAATTTATACTGATGGGTCAAACATTCAAGATTCAGTGGGATGCGCAGTGTACATTAAACAATTAGATTATGTTGAGCTATTTAGTCTGCCAAAGTTCACT
The DNA here is from genome assembly GCA_964006375.1 of Tillus elongatus. Taxonomy (NCBI): domain Eukaryota; kingdom Metazoa; phylum Arthropoda; class Insecta; order Coleoptera; family Cleridae; genus Tillus; species Tillus elongatus. Next base: position 172,798,612 of record OZ023265.1, on the reverse strand, counting down.
TCAATTTACACTGCTGAAGCTGTTGCCATACAAAAAGCGTTAGTACTAGCCTGTAACCAGAATATAAGTAGCTTTGTTGTTTTGACCGATTCCTTCTCACTGTTAAGAACTCCATCGAATCTTCAAAATGCTATATATATATATATATATATATATATATATATATATATATATATATATATATATATATATATATATATATATATATATATATATATATAGGTCCAGGGTAATATGTGATATTGCTTATCAATTAGAGGTCTTGGAACAGCAGCACAAAAAAGTTACTTTTATATGGGTAAAAGGGCACTCAAAGCTTGAGGGTAATGAAAAGGCCGACTATTTTGCTGAAAAACAACGATAACAGGTTGTAAACATGACTTTTACAGTAACAGAGATCTACTTCCGCAAGTAAAACGTGTGTGTAATATAAGATGGCAGGATCATTGGAATAAGTTAAAAAGTAGCTGTAACAAGCACTTCAGTAGTATCATCCCTTTTCTAAGAAAACAACCCATTTACAAAGAACTGTTGCTTCCTTGGTACTTGTCTACGACACTTAACAGAATTATCATAGGCCATGGTGCTTTTAGGTCTCATTTGTATAAAATAAAAGTTGAAGACAATCAATTTTGCTCATGCGACAATACCAGCCCAGCTGATTTAAATCATTTGATTTTTTCCTGTATTATGCATCATGAACAGAGAAAAATATTATTTTGTAATTTGATAGAATACATGTTTCCTTTCCACTTGATGTGACATCACTTATGTATGAAGCTGTTTATAATAAAAGTGTTATGGTAGCTTTCATGTGTTTTGTTAAAGACTCTAAGTTAGCTAGGTTTATATAGCTCTTAGTAAAAAGATGATATTCTGAAAATTGGACTGTTCCAATAAATATTGTACTAGTGGCAATATACTATATAGTCTTAAGGGATACTAAATCAACTTAGCAGATTAATGTATAGTCAGAGAGATAAAAGTAAGTTCCGTTGTGTCTTTCCTTGTGTTAACCTCTTTTGACCGCAGCCTCCCTAGTATGTTAAAAAGTCACCATGACAGGCTCCATTGGTGTGAAAAGTTTCCCAGTGTTTCTCCTGCAACAACTTGTAGCGTAGATGTGTGCATGCATATGTATGTGTGTGTATGTGCACATGAAGAGATAATGTGCCTTTTCTGTCCTGCACATAGTGTTAAGTACAGGACGTATAAAGCCTATTGACGTGAGTGCGTATACATGAGTGTATATGCGCTCGCGTATGTGTGTGGGTGGATATGTATGTAAGTTTATATATATATATATATATATATATATATATATATATATATATATATATATATATATATATATATATATATATATATATATATATATATAGTAAACAGCAAATGTATAAAGAAGATAAAAGGAAAAAGTTAAAGAGCTTGTTAGATTAACATTCTTAAGATAGGTTTTGCCATTGTGAAAAGCAAGGTCAGATGCATCCTTGTTCATTTTGAAGATTGAGAGTGACTGAATGAGCCAGTTCTCAAAATCAAAACTCTAATAAATAAATAAAAAAGAAAATTGGGAAAAGTCTAAATAAAAGGTTTATTCAAGTAAACCGGATATCGTAATGGAATATTAATTATTAGTTATGTAAATGTAGATACCTCCCGATTAGATTCTGCTTGGGATGTGTTCCCCCTCTATCTCATTTCGCACTGCTGGACTGTCCTTCTGCCTCCTTCCACCATGACCAACAACGACAAAAAACACCACCACCGGCTGCGTATTTTAGAAAGGAACAGCGGCTGTTAGCTTACACACTTTCACTTAGCTTTTAGCGAATCTTCATTAGGAAAAATTTGCTAATAGGGAAGTCACGATGAAAAGCTTTTGAAAAAATGTCTTCAGATGAGCGCGCATGTGGGTCCCATATATATATATATATATATATATATATATATATATATATATATATATATATATATATATATATATATATATATATATATATATATATATATATATATATATATATATATATATATTGTCACATTTGTCTATGAGAATTAAGTTTATAGACTTTGTTTATTCTATGGTCAGGTGTCGTTTATAAAGTGTGCTGGTAAGAGCGAACACTCTGGAATTATATTTCTAGAAGGGACCAGAAGTGACAGGTATAGAAAAATGTAGAAGGTCTAGAATCTCTATGGGCAGTATAGATAGACGAGCGGTGCACAGAGTAAGTTAGTTCAGTGTTAAGTCGGTGTGGTGTAGAATAGTGATCATAGAGTATTAAGCGAGTTAGCAGTAAGTGTAAGATCAGTGTCAGCAGTAATTCATAACTGGGTGTATTCTTGAAACAGAATAAACAGTGTGCCAGCTTTAAGTACGTATATGCCTAAAACACGTAGCGCAACAGCCAATATGGACGCCCAGCTATTCGAATTGATTAAAGAAATGAAAGAAAAAACCAGAAAAAGAGATGAAGAAATGAGAAAAAGATACGAAGAAGCCAAAGAAGAAATGAGAAAAGGAAATGAAGCGGCCAGAAGAAGAGATGAAGAAGCCAAAGAAATGAGAAAAGGGGATGAAGAAATCAGAAAAAGAGATGAAGAAGCAAGAAAAAGAGACGAAGAAGCGAAAGAATAAATGAGAAAAGGAGATGAAGAGGCCAAAGAAAAAAAGGGAAAAAAAGATGAAGAGGTCAGAAGAGGAGACGAAGAAGCCAAAGAAGAAATGAGACAAAGATATGCAGAGGCCAGAAAAAGAGACGAAGAGTTCCTCTCACTGAGAAAAAGAGACGAAGAAGTCAAAGAAGAAATTAGAAAAGGAGATTAAGAGGCCCTAAAAAGAGACGAAGAAGGCAGAAGAAGAGATGAAGAAACAAAGAAAATTCTGCAAGAACAAGCCAGCAGAAATGAGAATATTCCTTCTAGTGTGGACGAACGTATGAAGCAGGTAAAAGACGATATCTTCCAACAAGTAGAAAGCAGATTAGAGGTATCAGCGACGATGTACATGACAAGCTGACGAATATACAAGAGAAAGTGCATTAGAAAATATAATCACTAAAAAATTAGTGCGAAACCCTAGCCAAAGGAAACATCAGGCTCGAAGATAGCCCAGTCGCAAGAATTAAGGTTCCCACATTTGATGGCTCAGTCCCGTGGGGTATTTATCTACGCCAATTTGAAGCCGCTGCTACAGCAAATGGTTGGGGCGAGATAGAGAAAGCAACCTCGTTAATAGTAGCTTTCAGAGGAGATGCCCTCGACGTGCTTCAAGGAATTTCCAGGGAAGAACAGGACAGCCTCGACAGCATTCGGTATTACCTAGAAATGAGATTTGAAGACCAGCATTTACAACAGCTGTACCAAACTCAGTTGAAAAGTCGCTGTCAGAAATCGGGCGAGACCCTGCAACAATTTGAAGCCGATGTTGCTAGACTAACGCGATCAGCCTACCCCACAGCTCCAGTTGATTATTTGAACCAGCTGTCGCTGCAAACATTCATTGACGGTATCAAGGATACCGACATTCAACAGGCACTGAGGATGACGAGACATAAAAACTTAAACGATGCTTTGACACATTCATTAGAATTTGAAGCTGCCAAGCAAGCCTCCAAAGGCAATGTGAGGGTTCGCAGTCTCCAAGTCCCAGAAGAGGAAAATATAAGAGATCTATCCAAGGTTGTGCAGCGATTGGAGAAAATAGTAGAACAGATGAAGCACACGACTTATAAGGAGCCAAGGGAAGCTCATCGTGCAAGTGCCATACGCTGTTGGAACTGTGGCAAGGTGGGACACATAAGGAGTGAATGCCGGGCCCCCAAGATTATCTTTAACCAACGCACAGGAAAACTAAATGCAGCTACCTTTAAAGGGCGAGTGCTGGCTGCCCACTACAATGCCCCGAAGTTGACAACTATTTCACTGGTCAACGATTCTGGCAACACGCTCATCGTAAACGGATACATCGGCGACAAGAAGGCTCAAATGATTGTAGACACTGGCGCATCCAGAACGATTATCCGTCGTGATATAGTACCAAGATGGCGGGTAAGAAAGGCAGAAAAATTTTCCAAAGTGACCACAGCTGGTGACGAACAGATTCGTGTGTTTGGTGAGACTGAGGTCAAGCTACAAATTGGAGCTTGGAAAATCAAACAGCAAGTTATTGTTGCCGCCATATCAGACCCCATTATACTTGGACTAGATGTTCTACAAGGTAACGGTGTCAAGTTAGATCTCTTGAACAATGTTTTAAATATCGGTGATGAAGTAGTCATGTCGACTGTCAATAACCTTGCGATTCGAAAAGTCACGGCCAAAGAATATGACGTTGTGGGAGCCCAGAGTGAAAGTATTGTCCCAGAGAAGATAGTTGGAGACATTTTAGGACAAGTGGTGGGTATTATAGAACCAGAAGACAACGATATTTTTAAGAAAGCTCTACTAGTTGGTAAAACTATTATTCAAGCAAAAGAGCTGGCAGCTGTCAAAATAGCCAACCTTAAGAGCTTTGATCAGAAGATTTCCAAAGGGTCCGAAATCGGAAGATTCTCGCCAGTAACCTTCATATGGCGTTGCCACGACCAAGAAAACCCAGCCTCGTCCATCCCGGATGAAGCACTTCTAGAACATCTACGCGATTTCTTAGCAGAAGCTAGTGGAAATATTTCTCCACAACAAAAACATGCAGTGGCTAAACTGCTGTCCCAATATCGCAACGTTTTCGTAACCGACATAAACGATTTTGGAAGAACAGACCTAGTACGCCATCGCATTGAGGCTGGGACATCTGTACCAATCAAGCCACCACCGCGAAGGGTACCATCGGCAAAACAGCACGAAGTTGACACCATGCTAAGGCTGATGGAGCAGGCACGAGTTATAGAACCATCGCAAAGCCCTTGGGCCTCTCCAGTAATTAAAAAAGAAAGATGGCTCTACGAGGTTTTGTGTAGATTACCGCCGGTGTCACTAAAAAAGACAACTATCCACTTCCCAGAATTGATGATACACTTGATACACTGGCAGGTGCAAGACACTGGACTTGAAAAGTGGCTACTGGCAAGTCGAGATTGAGCCCAAAGACAAAGAAAAGACTGCTTTTACCACTGGTAGTGGACTGTGGCAGTTCAACGTCATGCCATTTGGGTTGTGTAATGCTCCAGCCACTTTTGAGCGTCTAATGGAGACAGTTTTAAGAGGTCTACACTGGAAAACATGCCTCGTGTACCTAGTTGACGTCATTATCTTAGGAAAGTCGTTCAAAGATCACATCAAGAATGTCGAACAAGTGTTTCAGAAACTAAAGTGAGCCAATTTGAAATTAAATCCGAAGAAATGCTGTCTCTTTCTAAAAGCAGTCAAGTACTTAGGCCACATTATCATCATAGATGGAGTCAAAACCGACCCAGAGAAGACAAACTGTATGATTAACTGGAACATTCTACTGCATTTAATCTCTTAACTACAATTGATAACAACATATCCTTATAAGTATGTGTGTTTTCTTTCTTTAACGTCGGCCTATTTCCGCGACTACGGCCAATCACCGACGCCAGGGAGCAGTTTCACCTCACCATCCTGGAAATTTTGCCGAACCCCTGCTTTCTGTAAGGAGGGTAGGGATATTTAACGTGCTCAACATCGCATGGATACGGGACCTACGGTTTTACGCCCCCTCCGAAGGGCGGAACGTGCAGACATTCAACTGGCTCAAATACAATTCCAGAACCTCGGTTGATATTAATGTTACAGTTTGTACTGAAAAAGTGAAAGAAGAACCCTGGGATCGAACCCAGTGCCCTTCGGTTCAGAGGCACACGTTCTTATCTCTAAACCACCGAGGCTCTATCCTTATAAGTAATAGTTTCTCCTATGTGAAAATCTTTTGAAAACATAGAAATTACCCTTTTTAAAATTTTAACACAAAAAAAGAAAAGAAAAAACAATAATGTGTCAAATGACATAATAATTACCAAAATAAAATATCTACTTTAACGTTCAAAATGCGACCCATTTGTTTCCATACATTTCGGACATTTTTTTTATCACCGATCTGGTAAATCGATCAATTGTGTTACAGTTAACATTGTTTATGATATATCACACTCGTACCGTGCAACAGAAAATAACGTCAAAAAAATCCATAACTTTTGAGAAATACATGAACGAATTGAATTAATATTTCTCAAAACACCAATATAACCCAAAAATCATTTAAATATTCGGAATAACCAAAAGTTCAGTAAATACTTTGATGAAATATATTTATCCGTGATACATTAATGCTCTAGAAGGCTTTGGATTTTAGACGAATAAAATTTTTTTAATCTGTCACGTATTCTGTCAGAACTGTGAACGCTTGTCTTTATTTAAGCGCGTTTTATGTCTTGACTGGGGCCTAGTGTTCAGAATGGCAGAAAATTTCTCGAATGAAGAAAAGTTTGATATGTTAGTATAATATATTAGAAATAAAAGGAATGCGGATAAGGCTGTCAACAATTATTTGGAAAATTAGCCGGATAGACGACAATCCAACAAAAGGTATTTCTCTAAACTTGTAATGAATTTACTTGAATTCGGAGCTTTTGGGAAACCTTGATCTAAGAGTTATGAGAAGAATAGTAAAAATCGTGGCAGAAGTATTCAAGAATATTTTAATGAAAATCCTATGTCCTCTACAAGGATTGCTGGCAGGGGCTACATATTGCTAAGTCAACAGTTCACGACGTTTTGAAAAACAACATTGTCGTCCGCATAAGTCCACCATCGTACAAGGACTTTGAGAAGGTGATTTTAACAGAAGAGTAACTTTTTGCAATTGGTACCAGGGAAAATTTCAAGATAATTTGAACTTTGAAATTAACATTGTATGGACGGACGAAAATTATGTTACAAATTGCGGAATATTGAACAAGCATAATCGTCATTATTGGGCTACCGAAAACCCTCAGCTGCGGGAACAGCGTAGATTACAAGTTCGATTCGGCTTTAATGTTTGGTGTGGAATGTATGGTGAGATATTTTTCGCTTTGTTCTGAAAAATAATTATTCTTCTATCCTTTGATTTATTTTAATATTCCTATCGTAAGAAGAAATTAAACTATTTTATTTTAATAATAAATCAACTAATTGGGCCCTTTATTTATGATCAAACAGCAAAGATACCTTGCAATGTTGTAAAATGAAATAGTACCATCAATTATTGAAGTTCTCCCAGATAATGAGTTCCGTGATGTATGTTTTCAACATGACGGCTGTCCCGCCCATACTTCCAGGGAAGTACATTTTTTTTTATCTGAGACATTTGGTGAAAGAATAATATCTAATAGTGGCCCGGTGCGATGGCCAGCGAAGTCTCCCGACCTCACTTCATTAGACTTTTATTTATGGGGACATGTTAAAAACGAAATCTATGAATTTGATCCCCCAGAAAGCAGAGAAGTCCTCGAACAGCGAACGCGGAATGTTCTGTCCAATGTTAACCGTAACACAATTCATCGTGTTACCAAATCGGTGATAAAAAATGTGAGAAATATATGGAAGCAAATGGGTCGCATTTTGAACGTTAAATTAGACATTTTGTTTTGGTAATTATTATGTCATTTGACACATTATTGTTTTTCCTTCCTTTTTGGTGTTAAAATTGCAAAAAGGGTAATTTCTATGTTTTCAAAAGATTTTCACATAAAAGAAGCTATTACTTATAAGGATATGTTGTTATTAATTGTAGTTAAGAGATTAAATGCAGTAGAATCACCTTAAGTGTGAGTGTTTCTTCGTGTGACGTTGCCAAATTCGTAACAAAATCATATTTTTTCGTTTTTCAACCCATAACCTAACTTTTTCCACTAAGTGTGATACATATTTGTAAAGGCAAAAACAAAGGCTTTTCAAAACCGTGAAAATCCAATATGGCGCCCATATGAAAAAACCAAGTTGATGATGGTTCCAAACTATCGACACGCTGCAAATTAGAATCTGAATACAGAAGCGTTTCCTACATAAAAAGTTGCTATGAGAAAGTTATTACAGATTTCAGAAATTTTCATAAGTAAAGAAAATACAGGGTATTTTCGAAAATCCGTCATTTTAGTTTTTTTTTTCAAATATCGTAAAAACCAAAAGATATAAAATCGTAAACTAAACGGCATTCAATTACAAACAGAATTGTCTAAAACTTTCTCCATTTAACTGCTTTCCTTCCTCTAACAGTTTCGGAGTTCGCAATACATGCATCACCAATTATATATATATATATATATATATATATATATATATATATATATATATATATATATATATATATATATATATATATATATATATATATATATATATATATATTGTTCCATCAACACAACTAATTTGTCTTTATTTAATAACACTATTTCCGTACATAATTTGTATAATCAACTTTTTCCTTCTGCCACTAAGAGTTATTGTACTTTAACATTTAAGTAAAAAGAAAGAGTCCATTTTCTTACACAAAAACATAGTTGGTTTAACGTTTTACTTGATGGAAGATGAATTCTGATGAGCTTGATTATAAACGACAAAGAGAACATGGAGTATATTAAAAAAGATATTACTTATAAATGAGGAAGGCATTCTTATATTCAAGATTGCATTTATCTTAACAGAACAGGGCTTTATTATGTGGTCAGTCCTGAAAATATCTTCTTCTCCAGTATAACTTCGCAAAAATATACTTTATAAGCAGCTTTACTTCGGACAAAGGAAACAATGCACTTTGCATCCAAACATAATCTACATTCAATCTCCTAGCTAAAAACCAATAAAGGAAACTTTGCTACTAAAAACTGAACTTCTCACTGGTTTGCGCTTTCTTTTTATTATGTGCAAGCTTCTAACGTTCGTGCATTAGATGAGTTTCAAAGTTAAAAGAGAAAGAGTCCTCCTTTGCGACATATTAAACCTATTGGATGGTTCACCACAGACGCTAAACAGCTCTTTAGAGTTGAGTAGTATAAAAAGCTGGAACTGCTTGTACGACAGGAACATCTCCAACTCTCTTATTTTAAACTAAAAGCAGTATCCACGAGCTTATAAATTGACGTCAAAGCAAACTAAAGAGTCTCTCAAATTATGTAAATAAGATTTACAACCGGGGAAGTGTTTATATGAGAGTATTTAGATTTTTTGGTGTAGCGTAAATTGCAAAACCTTAAAACCTTAGAAGTAAAAACAACAAATTTAATTAACATAAATTCATCAATCAGTCACAAAATAACTATAAAGTTTTGATTAAAGTTTAGTTTATATTATATACCTATAATTTATTTTTCATTAAGATCTAAATTCTTGAATATATATTTATATATATATATATATATATATATATATATATATATATATATATATATATACATATATATATATATATATATATATATATATATATATATATATATATATATAGATAGATAGATAGATAGATAGATAAATTTATTTGTCATGAGCTGATACAATGTTTCAGATAGACACGTCAATAAAATTATAAAACATAAGAATCAATAAGTAAAATAATGTACAAAATATTCACATAAACACAAACAGTCACACACTATATCACCACGAAATAACAAATAAGACATCAAAAAGACCAAATATATGCGACATCACAACAACTATGATGACCTTAAGTGATTTTCGAACTCATCGACAATAAAAACACTGCGAATACAGATACTGCTTAAGCTCTCTCTCGAATTGCGCCACGGTACGACAATCTCTAACATGATTAGGCAGCAGATTAAAATAATAAGAACCCGCATACAACGGCGACTTTTTATAGAATGAATTATTAGGTTTATTCAGATATATATTATCTCTAAAGCGAATGTTATAGCTATGTAAATTGTAATTGTGTGGCAAATTATTTCTCTTCTTAAATACATAACACATTAGCTTCAGTAAATAAACCCCAACAACTGTCAGAATTTTATTATTTTTGAAAACCTCCCTACAAGATTCCCGAAACACAAGGTTAAAAATCAGGCGCATAATGCGTTTTTGATGTAGGAGAACCCTAGCTGCATCCGTCGCCTGACCCCACGACACTATGTTATAATTTATAGCTGAGTGGCCAAGAGCGTAGTACGCAGTCAACAGGCCATCTAAATTAAGGTAGGACTTTAAAGTCTTTAGAATGTAAAAACATCTGTTCAGCCTTAAACAAACTGCGTCAACATTAGTGGACCAGGAGAAAACTCTGTCAATTACTGTTCCCAGAAATGATGTGGAGACAACAGAAGTTAAAGAGCTGCCATTGAAGTTAACACTGATGTCAACACGCGGACTTAACTTAGTTTGGAAATGCAGCAATTGCGTCTTGTCATAGTTAATAATCATATTGTTTTTTGTACACCAGCTGCTGAATTCATTTAAAACGTTATTAATTTTTTTATAGAGAGATGGAAGATTTGAGGCTGAGACTAAAATTGACGTATCATCAGCGTACATGAATACCAATCCATTTGATATATGTTTTGGCAAGTCGTTAACATAAAGCAGGAACAGCAGCGGGCCTAAAATGCTTCCCTGTGGGGCGCCAGTGTTTATGACTTTTGAGTCTGATAAAGCATCGCCCATCCTAACAACAAGTTTTCTGTTAGACAGAAATGACCGAATCCAGTTGTTCAAATTCCCTCTAATTCCCATATAATGAAGTTTGTCACAAACAAAGCCAGAACATCCGAAAAGTCTAGGGATATTTTTAAATAATACAAAAAAAGAAAACAAATTAATTTTGGAGTCGGTCAAATTGCACTCACGGTGTATGTATTTAATCAATTACTCAATATATAACCATTTGTTGTTAAAAAAAATTCAAAATGATATCAAAATTGATAAACCCGATATATGATAAAAGTAGAATTTTCATATGTACCGTTGAATTTAGTTTAGAATTCAGTCATTTCTCAGTTGTTGTTTAGTAGCTGCATATAAAATATTGTTTTTTACCATAGAACGGCGACATTTGGCTTTGTGCGAAATGAATCGAGCGGTAGGCCTTCTTCAAGCGGACATGCGACAGAATGAAGTAGCTGAGCGGATGGGTGTTTCCCAAATTATGATAAGTCGTTTATGGAGGCGTTTTAGGGAAACTGGCAGCCCGGCCGAGTAACAAACCGGACAAGGACGCTCTACGACGGCAGGTTAGGATAGATTTTTATGTTTAACTACCAGAAGGCAGCCTACAATTACGGCACCTGAATTGGTTACGACTCTGCAAAGGGCGCATAATGTAACCATTAGCCGAGATACTGTAAGAAATCGTCTTCACGAAGCAAACCTCTCTAGTAGACGTCCACTCAGATGTCTACCTATTTCCAGGGGCAATTGCGTTGCAAGATTGGACTGGTGTCAAAATTATATGAATTGGACTGCAGATAATTGGGCTACAGTTTTATTCACAGACGAATCTAGGTTTGGTTTCCATCCGGATTCTCGTCTAATAAGGGTATGGAGACAATCTGGAAATGCGGAACGCTTAAGACATATTCAGGAAGTGTACACATTCAGAGGTGGTACACTAATGGCATGGGGCGGAATAATTATTGGCGGCCGAACGGAACTCGTTTTTCCAAATCGCTCCCTAACAGCTCAGATATATCTGTATACCATTCTTCAACCCATCGTGCATCCATTTGCAGGCTCTGTTGGTCAAAACTACCACCTAATGCATGATAATGCCCGTCCACATACCGCACGCATTGTAACCAACGGGTTGAATAACGCAGGAATTGAAATTTTACCATGGCCAGCACAATCCCCGGACCTGAATCCGATAGAGCATGTCTGGGATATGCTTCAACGAAGAATTTCTCCACATATGGGTAACATCAACAATGCGTTTACATTTCAGCAGCTTCTGACAGCAGAGTGGGCACGTTTACCACAAGGAAACCTTGACAATCTCATTTTGTCTATGAGCAATAGATCTAGAGCTGTAAATACTCAACGTGGAGGTCATACTTTGTATTAAACTTTTTTCTCACATGCTCGAAAGTTTTTGAAAAATTCTTAACATAGTGTGTTTCAGGATATATATATATATATATATATATATATATATATATATATATATATATATATATATATATATATATATATATATATATATATATATATATATGTGTGTGTGTGTGTGTGTGTGTGTGTGTGTGTGTGTGTGTGTGTGTGTGTGTGTGTGTAGTTAATCTTCTAGGTTTTTTGAATAAAACATTTGATTTTATGTAATTTTAAACACTTACATATACCATATATTTTTTGTTTTCTTCTTAAATCATATCAAGAAAAAAATACGTGCATTTTAAAAAATATCCCTAGACTTTTCCGATGTGTGTAGTATACCTGTTTTAACATAAACCTGCCTACGAAAACTGGTTGTCATGGCTTTGCTATTCTCAGAGATACAAAAAATGTACGAAAAAAAACACGTTTTCCCGGGAAACCTTATCCGATTTTCCTATCTAACGAGCTTATACAAGCCACTTGCAAAATCCAGGCACCTGCCAAATTTCAGCAAATTTCAGGACGCAGCAAGTGCGTTATAGTAGCGAATTTTCATAAGAATTGTACACTATTATTATACAGCATATTAGTAGAGTTATTACTTTAAACTTACACAGACCTTGAAGATATATTTTAGAGGTTATAGTAGGCGCACATTTGAAGAATACTTTCGAAAGTGTTACCATCGCTTTCTCTATTATCAAAAAATCTCATGTTCTAACTCCTTTTGAGAAAAATACCCAAAACTCAATTTTCTGTGAAGGTAAAGAACTAAATTTTGCCATATCTGTAGATAGTGTAAGTCTATTCAAAAGATACTTGTATTACAAATTTCATTAGAGTTATACAGAAGATTTCCAGAAGGAAACTTAATTCATATTTAGAAAAGTAAAGTATCTGTCAAATTGTAAACGTAGCAGTTATTTTTCCTTATTAATCGACAGTGTGATTTCGTTTTAGTCAACCTAATCAAACCGGGTTTTTCAATAACAATTAAAACAATAACAAAATTATAATTTCAGACTCAAAGGTTTCACACTTATTTAGGCGTTTTAAAGAAAAATGAGATTTTGGTCAAAACGTAAGAAATCTGTACACTATTGTTTCTCCAAATATCAAAACAAAACATTTTAAAAAACCATACATCCATCGAGCTGGATTCGATCGCGTAACCTTCTGCTTAGGTGGCAAGGGCAATTCAATTCAGTTCAAATGCTTTATTTAGTATTAGGTGGTTACAATATTTTACAATAAGTCAAATAATGCGCCTTACTCTAACATACTCATTAGAGAAGAGCTATTACATACCTAATGTTTGTAGTTAGATATAGGTGGCAAGCGCGGTACGCCTGCGCTATCTAAGCTCACGTCAACAAAGGTTTTATTTGTGTGATACTTTAGATCGGCTTCATGCCCCGGATATTATATTCAAAGTATACAGAATTAATTAATTACAGAAAATTTGTATAGTTGCCATTGAAACACATGTCACGACTGTTTCGGTCTTATATGACGTCTTATGTTTAAGTTTAAAGATAAAAAACTATTTTAGAATCATTTTTATAGAGACTTAGCTTGGCTTTGTTTAAATTTCTGCTATATTATGCGACAACATAATATATTTATGCTGCGTTAAAACTGTGTTTGGGCCGTTAATAAAGCTATAAATATAGTGTATTTTAATAACTGATTGAATCGTCCAGTTAAATAACAATCAATTGGCACATTTTTAATTTAATGTCGTCTGTCATTTTCCATAATTGCGGCCGAGATCTCACGATTGTTGGTTCGGGTAGTATGTATTATGCCGGGTATATATTTAGTTTGGTTACCGTTGATGATGGTTTATACCAGTTGTATGAATTAATCTACGTGTGGCAGTTAACTAATCTGTCTGTCAGGCATTGGACTTTAACCACTAAGTCATTTCAACGCATGCCTTTGGGATTTTATTTTTGATTTGGAAAAAATTCTAAATATTGTGTACCAAATTACTTAAAATTCACAATATAGGTTTATTTGCACTATTTCTATCCAAATGTAGTCTCATTCCAGTTACTCTGATACTTACCAAAAATAGCGTTTTCAAATAGTTTTCCCCGATTTTCCTCCGGAAAAACTTGAGCATAAAGGCTGATTAACGAACTTGACCTCGGTTTTCGCCCACACAAGATTTTTGACAAGTTTGATTGTAATCAGTTTAGTATTTTTTGAGTTAGCGCTCGGATACATATATATATATATATATATATATATATATATATATATATATATATATATATATATATATATATATATATATATATATATATATATATATATATATATATATATCTGTATGTATATATATATACAGTGTGAAACGCAGTTATGGAATAAAATTCAAATTCATTATTGTGCAAAAAATAGTTTTTGTGGAAAACGCTGAGACACGTGAAATTTAATTTGTCGAACAGTATCTTATAATCATAGTTAAAAAAATTAAGCTCCTAGCATTTTACCCCCACCACTTTATCCTTTTTTTTTAGATAGCAACCTGACGTTTATTCATCACAATTCGATGGATCACATTTTTCTAAATGCGGAGATACCCCATATGTATGGTCTAATATTACAGTTTTCAATACTGTGTGGAAATTTAATACCGGAATATTAAAACTAAACAGTTTACCCTGAAATTCAAATTTCGAAAATAAACTTAATAAAAACGTCCCTTTCTTATAATAAATGTTCAAAATGTTCTCCATTCACTTGCACACAACGAAATAATCTGCTCGGGAATTCTTCACTGACTCTTATCTTAAATTTCTTATCTTGTCTTTTATCTAAAACGTACTTGGTATCATTAATCGTTTTTATTAACTACCCATTTTTGCAGTGTGAAAGGTGAAATTTAACAGTTCTATTTTATTTTGTGGTGTATTGTGTTGAATGCACCGTCTCCTAATAAATTAGTCGTAATTTTGTTCCGATAATTTCAATTAATTTTTGGTCTAATAATGCGATACTTACCTGAAACTCTGCGAACATAAATATTAATGATGATTGGGTATGGTGATATGTGTAGAACACAGGCAAAAATTGTTAACCTATTTAATGAAAAACATCCAGATTTGTCCCCACTAACCCAGGGAACTGTGTCTAAGATACATTCACAGTTTCGTGATTATGGACACGTTAAACCACTGCCTAGGAGACCCAAGTTTGTTGAAGAAGATGTAAAACTCAATATTTTATTGGCTTTTCAAGAAGAACCAACAACTTCTACCCGTCAAGTTGCACGTGAAAATAATGTCAGTCAATCAACAGTTTTAAGGTGTCTCAGAAACGAAAAAATGCATCCCTATAAAGTACCACACGTTCAAGAGTTGATTGGCGGTGATTCTGATAGAAGACTGCAATTTTCTGAACAACTGCTGGACATGTTACATAGAAATGTTATTTCTTCTGCTGGCGTTCTGTTTTCCGATAAAGCAACATTTCTTTTGAATGGCGATGGAAACCGGCAAAATTGCAGATACTGGGCTGCTAAAAACGCCCACTGGATACGACAAACACACACTCAGCGTCCTCAGAAGTTGAACGTTTGGGCTGGAATCATTGATAATCACGTAGTTGGACCTGTTTTTATAGAAAATCTAAACGATCCAAGATATTTAGAAATGCTAAAAGAACAGGCTGCCCCAATGTTAGCATAATTGTACCCAAATGTAATGGAACCTAATATTATCCATGAAATTATATGGTTTCAACAAGACGGTGCACCGCCCCACTTTGCTCTTCAAGTACGGGAGTATGTACACGAAGTCTTTCCACAAAGATGGATTGGACGAAGAGGTTTCGTAGAAAGGCCCGCTAGATCACCAGACCTTACACCTCTTAATTTCTTTTTATGGGAATACCTTAAAAACAGTGTATAAAACGTAACCTGCTGATTTAGATGATTTGAAAATGAAAATAACAACAGAAATTAGGAGCGTAGCGCCTGACGTGTTGAACAGACTTAGGGAAAAATTCCAGAGCAGATTATTTCGTTGTCTGCAAGTGAATGGAGAACATTTTGAACATTTGTTATAAGAAAGGGACATTTTTATTAATTTTATTTTCGAAATTTTAATTTCAAGGTAAACTGTTTAATTTTAATATTCCGGTATTAAATTTCCACTCTGTATTGAAAACTGTAATATAAGACCATAGATATGGGGTATTTTAGCATTCAGAAAAATGTAATCCATTGAATTGTGATGAAAAAATATGGGGTTGCTATTTAAAAAAATGGATAAAGTGGTGGGGGTAAAATGGTGGAAATTTCATTTTTTTAACTATGATTATAAGATAATGTTCGACAAATTAAACTTTACGTGTCTCAGCGTTTTCCACAAAAACTTTTTTTTTGCTGAATAATGAATTTTATTCCACAACTATGTTTTACAGAGTATATAAATACATATATATATATATATATATATATATATATATATATATATATATATATATATATATATATATAAATTTTCAAACAGACCTGGGTTTTGGGTTCTAGGAACCCAAATTCGCTCTTATCTGTAGAAATTTTTTCAAAAGCTTTTCATCGTGACCTCTGTATGAGCGAATTTTTCTTAATAAAAATTCGCTAAAATCGGGCTTTTATTTTTAAATTTAATAGACGTAACGTTGGTGGCATTTCTGAAAAATCTTTTCAAATGAGCGCGAATTAGGGCCCGTAGAACCCACATCCAAAGTGATTTTTTTTTAAGAAAATTCACTAAAATGTATAAAAAATGGTGACCGGTTATGTAGGAGAGTCTCTTACGTGTAAAAGTATGGTAGAATAATTAGTTCCAGGAAATTTGTCCGCTTGTAGGAGATGTCCGCTTATTAGAGCTCTCCGCAAGAAGAACTTTTACTACATATATATATATATATATATATATATATATATATATATATATATATATATATATATATACATTATATGGGTTCTAGGCGTCCCGAAACGCGCTCATTTGAAGAATTATTTTTTTCAATTCAATGGTCGGATTCTCCTCATTAGTGAATTTTGTTTGCGAAAATTCACTAAAACTGTTTTAAAATTCGAAAATTGTTACTTCTCTATGTGCGATTTTTTTAATAAAAATTCGCTAAAGACACATATTGCTTAATGTCTCTCTGACACACACTGTGGACACGCTAATTGTATAATTACACATTGAATAGATTTTCCTAAAAGACTAACAAAACTGTTGTAACTATAATTTTAAATGAAAAAAGCTAAATTTACTACCAGTTAATTGTTTGTGATATTTAATTACATATATTTTTCCGAAAACTGCTAAAATTTAGACTTCGTTGATTAAACACTTTTAATTCCAATAATTAAATCTAGATGGCCTAAAATTTGAAAACTCGTGCAGTTCATAACGCGAAATAATTTCATTTCACACCAGTAATTAACTTTTTACTATGCATAAATCTGAAAACAAGGGACACTGTGAAGTTTCTATGTACCATAGAAATTAAGTTTCGGCTGAGTCTCATTCAATTAAAATCCCCTTCGTAAAGAAATACCCCCAACTCGAGTTCAATTAAAACCCATCGCCAGAGCAAAATGACGGATATCTAGACCGGTTTCTATAAACAATCCAACTCTGGTGTAACAACATCCATCAGCTTCAGAATTTGCAAGAACAATATTTATACTGAACATGGAAAGTTTGCTCTCAAAATTAATAGAACAATCGAGAACTCATAACTTTTATACTTTATGAATTAGTTATTAGGCATCCCTCTCCTGTTTTCTTTATTCTGCGACTCTATAAACACTTAGAAATTAACATTAAGAACATGAAGTAAAATTAATTAGCACAATTTAATGCAAATATGGAATCTTTAGTCTGAAAATCTGACAAGAACATACAGTGTGTCCAAGATAAGGAAGGCCACTATGGAGATCTCCAAAACGGTAGCAGATACATACTTGGTTAAATAGGAGAAAAGTTGCCCACTCAAAATCCCAACAAAACGGCGGTTAGACAATTCCGAAAAATTTTTTTGTTT
This sequence comes from Tillus elongatus, assembly GCA_964006375.1. Classification (NCBI taxonomy): domain Eukaryota; kingdom Metazoa; phylum Arthropoda; class Insecta; order Coleoptera; family Cleridae; genus Tillus; species Tillus elongatus. The sequence goes on along the minus strand of OZ023265.1, from coordinate 172,780,510 downwards.
TTGAGATATTTTGAAAAATTTGGAGTTTGCGATGTTTCATATTTTTTCTGACCTTAATGGTGGACCTACATCAATACCGATGACACTTCTCCACAGTAGCTTTTCATTTTCTTTAACGTAGCATTGTTAATTTTTGACTCTGAGGTTTCGGCTTAACAGGACCATCATCAACTTTATTTTTTTAAATACGGTCCCCATTTTCTGATATTATATTCTGAAAGCCTCTTTTTTTCCAAATTCAGCGATGTATCATACTTTGTCGCTGGCACAAATATAGTCTTTTTTTTCGACTTTAATCAAGAAAATTCTTAGTACGGACCTATTATATTACAAAAACACACAGCCTAAATACTATCGTACCGTGGGTGTCGACTAGAGGGAAAGGGGCAACTTGTTAATTCTGAACTTGAAGGTTTGGAGGTTCGGAGGAGAAGGAAAAACATGTGCCGGCAAGGAATTCCACAACTTGGAAGTCCTACGGACAAAAGAGCGGGCATAACAAGATGTTCTATGTCTGGTAACCTGGACAGTAAAAGGGCACGTTCGCTCTGTTTGCCTGGTAGATCTGTTGGGGGCAGCAGTTGGAGGAACTATGGAAGAAAGCTCATCTGAGCAGTGCCCATGCAGATACCACGGCATACCACGGGACGCGCTCATCTGGTTCACGGACGGATCCGGCGGGGAGCATGGGACGGGGGCAGCTGTATTCGAAAGGACCGAGGGTAAGTCATAGTATTTCCCTCGGAGCCCATTCAACGATCTTTCAGGCCGAAATGTACGCCATCCTGCACTGTGTGCGAGAGAACAAGAGGAGGGGCTACACCAGCAAGCAGATCCTCATAGCCACAGACAGCCAGGCAGTCCTTAAGGCCCTAAGTAGCCACGGGTAAATTCCTGGTTGGTAAGTGAGTGCCGAGACGAGACGAGCGACCTGGCTGGGCAGAATGAGGTCACCCTCATCTGGGTGCCGGGTCACTCAGGGGTCAAAGGCAACGAAGAAGCTGACAGGCTTGCGGAGAGAGCGTCAGCAGAACCATTTATGGGACCATAACCGGCTCTAGGCGTGGCAAAGAGCACTGCCAGGGGAGCTAGTAAGTCCTGGGTCAGAAGCCAACACAAGGTGTACTGGGCAGACTGTCCAGGGCTCAGACATGGGAAGTCAATAATTGACGAACCCAGTTCAAAAAGAGCTGTGGATCTGCTAAATCTTAGCAGAGAACAGCTCAGAAACATAACAGGTCTTTTGACAATACACATGGCTGTCAAGAAACACCTGCATAAAATGGGGAGGTTCGAGGGGGACCTCGCATGTAGACTCTGCGGCGAGGGGGAGGAATCAGCCCAGCACATCTTGTGCGAGTGTAAAGCTCTGGACTGCAAAAGACAACTGATCTACGGTCAGTATAGACCGGAGACAGAGCAATATAAAACTTCACCCCACCAATTACTGTGCAGACTAGTTCAAGGCACAGTGATTTTGGAATGGGCGGAGTAAAAAGACTAAGGGCATGCAGAATAAGCCAAAGGGTGCAGTGCTATCGGGGCGGCAAGCCCGCGGGCGAGCCCTGAGGGAGAGAGAAAACAAATACCACTAAAAAAGCGAAAATGGGCCTAGGTTACTATTTTCTGGAACACTGCATGTTGAATATGTTGAAGAAGGCTGTGGTGTACTTCTAACATTGACGCATTTATTTTGGTATAATTTAAAAATAAATTAGAAATCTAAGTGTTTAAGAGTATTCTCTGACAAACTAATGTTAAAATATATTTATGTCATATATATATTACATAAATCTCAAGCATCACAAGCTTCCTCAAGTTTTGCCTAGACAGACAAGCTGTAAAAGCAGAATAAAGAGCGAAGCCGAAAGGGCGGTGTATGCATAATGCATACTCCTTATCTTGCAGGGCAGACAGGTGCAAGGTGATTATTTTTTATTTTGTAACGTCATTTTAGAACATAGAAGCTGGGACGAGTATAAGACTACAATAGCATGTATAATGTAATTTAGCACGCAGAGCAGATTACACGTGACTTCAGGTTCTATGTACTTTGCCAGACAGACAGTTTAAGAGGATTAATTTGAAATTTCAATTCCGGCTTGGTGTTTTACCTAGATATGCCAAAAATAAGAAAATTAAAATATTTGATGTGCTATAGAATGCAATTACACATATTTCACTTGAATTTTTAGTTATACATTATTTTCTAAAGAATATTGTATTAGGTTTCATTGTTAGCAAAACGGCCGTAGAACTTAAAATGTGTGGTGGAGATTTGGGTTTTACAACGTGAAGTTATTAGTGCTTATCACAGGTTCCAATCTTAACTCAGCGAGTTAGGCTTTTAGTTCACTTGGAGAACCCAAATGACCGCAAAACATTTTAAAAAGTGTGGAAACAGCAAGTGCGTTACGGTAGCGAATTCTCGTTAAAAAAAAATTAAATGCAAATATGTATTGTTTTTAAAAGAAGGGCATTTAGTTGGCAGTGTAACCTATATAGTACTAACAATGTATCATATTTCATTAAAATAGCTTGGTTGTTTCAAAAAGTATAAAGTTTTTCCGAAAATCAACTTTAAAAGTTCCAGAAAAAACTGATGCGATAATCCTGGCCAACGAACCTCTTTAAGCTATTTACATACCTGCCAAAATATAATTATTCACAAACAGCTTTAGGACCAAAAAAAAAAAATAATGAAAATTTGCAAGAATTTATTTTACAAAAATTCACCATTTTTTTTTACAGAAATTACCTTGAGTAATGTTACACTGAATTATATTTTTCGCAAAAATTCGACAACTTTTTTTTACAATAACTTACTAAACATTGATTTTTAATTACCAACATATCACAAAAATCTTACAAAAAATTTTTTCAACGGAAACACTAAAAACATTTCTGCGAAAACTTAAAAAATTCAGCCACTATTTGAGAGTGCCTGTATATGGCAGCTCGATTTTTTCGACGAGTAATACAAACAAAAAGCTCTCTCAATGCGTCATTTCCATGGTGCTTCGCTATCTATTGATAAAAACGTCGTATCACAGCTTGTGATCTATGTTTGTGATATGTGCCAAAAACGTGAAAAGTTGCAAAACAATTTAAATAACTCAAAACTGATGAACAATATCAATTTTTTTCAAAACTGATGAACAATATCAATTTTTTTCCTTAGAAACATGCATTATAATTCGATGGAAAATACTAAAATAACATAAGGGGTTTCTATTTTTTTTTAAATGTGTATCACCAATGACTTATGGGCCACCCTGTCATTGTGAAAATAGGTTTATAAGATACAGCTCGAGTCGCGGTGTTCTTAACAACGAATTTTTTCTACGTAAATTTGTTATGGTAACCAAGTTTGGCACGCTGGTTTCTGTCATAAAGAATATCCTTTGCACCAAAATTCAGATCTCTAGGTTAAAATACAAAGAAATCACAAGTCTCTGATTAACAAAAAGTTGAAACGTCAAAATTGATAATTCTGGTTGTCGTACGTTAGTACGTATTAGCGCTTTGTGAGTTAAAATACGGCTCTAAATAACTGTGTCTCAGCAGTCATTTTCCTTCATCTCGTTAAAATATGACAAAAAAATCCATTTTAAACAAAAACTGTATAATGTAAATAATCAATACGTTATAAAATTAATATACTAGGGTATATACCTGTTATTATATCCACCTTTTATGTCGTCTATAACCGAGCGTTGAAGGGAGCAGGGTAGATTTCAAAATGGACTCCTATAGCACACGTTCTAATACCAGTTAGTTACTTCACTTTTTTTTAATCTTTTATTTTATTTTTCCGTTATCTGATCTGATCGTGTAATTCTAATTAATTTTTTAGCAAGTTTTGTATTACCGATTCAGTTAGGAGGAGAAGAAAACTTTGAAGACGTAATTCAATTTGAATAGCACATCTGGTTATTTGTTATTGCCCTAACTTTGTGAAACCGTTCTATACTAATACAGTCATAGACATTCCGGGGTCTTCACAAGTGCTTGTTCTTTTCTGCAACCGATTTCAATTTTTACTGGACGCATCAAGTGCGTTATTGTAGCGAATTATCATTAAAGTTTCAAATTTCAATGGCTCAATTTACTATTAACCTAACGTTCGTTGGCCACAAACCAGTTTCTTCCGGAACACCTTAAGTTTATTTTCGGAATTTTTTTGTCATTTTGATGAAATATTGTACATTGTTTTTACTATATAGGTTATACTGGTAACCAAATTTCATGCATGCTTTCTTTAAAAAACTCTGGGCGCAGCAAGTGCGTTATCGAAGTGAATTTTCATTAAAATGTTTTTAATTACAAATATATCGGTCTCATGCGAGCAGGCATCAATTTCGTTACCGGTATAACCTATATAGCAGGAACAATGTACCATATATTATCAAAATGATTATTTGAAAATGTACAAAAATTTCCCGAAAATAAACTTTAAATGTTTCTGAGAAAACTGGTCTCCTAGCCAATGAACCTTAGGTTAATAGCAAATTGAGTTATTGAAATTTTAAACATTTAATGAAAATTCGCAACCAAAACGCCCTTGCTGCATTCATACAAAAATTTTCCGAAAATAAAGTTAAATGTTGGTTTCCTAACCAACAAAACGTACGTTAATAGCAAATTGAGTTATTGAAATTGGAAGGATTTAATGAAAATTTGCTACCAAAACGCACTTACTGTGTCCAGATTTTTTCTTACAAACATGCATCATATTTCGATAAAAAATTCTAAAATGCAGTAACGAATTTGTTCTACGAAAATTAGCTAAAAATTATAGACCGTTAAACCATAAACTTCACTAAACCTACAGCGAAAGCATCAACTTAACTAAACCGACAGCCAAATCATCAGAGAAAAGGTCCATTTGAAATGAAGTTTCTGTAAATATTTTAGTAAAATGAAGGGCAATGACGGTTGAATCTGAAACTTAAGGGTTCGCAGAACACTCTTCTTGCAACATTTTCTTTCCACTATCCGTATTTGTTTCACGTTCTTTGCCAAAACATTGCCAATTTTGACGTTTTAAATTGCGAGTTTGACCTTTTTAATTGCGAGTTTGACGCTTTGAGGAAAACTACAAAATGTGTTGCTTTAGCTGCCCGTAACTTTTTCGTCCTTAAACTCAGAGACCTAAATTTTGGTACATGATTCACAATATTTTCCGGAAAAATCTGGTCCGATTTTCCTGGCTAACGAACTTATCCAAGCCATTTGCAAAAGAAAGGTACTCACCAAATTTGAGCAAGATCGGTCTATTATTTTTTGAGTAATCGATACGATAACTGAATATATATATATATATATATATATATATATATATATATATATATGTGTGTGTGTGTGTGTGTGTGTGTGTGTGTGTGTGTGTGTGTGTATGTATGTATGTATGTATAAACAAGGATCTCCCCATTAGTGAATTTTTAATAGAAAATTCACTAAAACGACTTATGGGCCAGCTTGTAATTGTAGAAATATTTTTTTCAGATGTAGCTCAAGACACCCTATAATTAATGTATACAATTATTTTTTCGTATCTTGCATAATGACGGATATATTGAGCTTTAAAGATTTTTTACAAAAATTTGACAAAAATTATATACCATTAACCGATAACCTCTATAGCCAACCAAAGCATCAGAGAAAGGGTTTATTTGAAATGAATTTTCTGGGAATATTTTAGTAAAATGAAGGACAGTGACGATTGAAACTAAGACTTCAGGTTTTATAAAACATTATTCTTGAGACATTTTCCTTCCATAGCTCATATTAGTTTCAGGTTCATTGCCTAAATATTATCAATTTTCACATTTAAAATCGCGACTTTGACGTTTTGAGGAAAATCCAAATTTATTTTTCTTTAAATGCGTGTAACTTTGTTGCCCTTTAACCTACAGAGATAAATGGTAGGTGACTTACGTATAATGATATAAACCCGCGTACCAAGTTTGGTTGCTCTTACTTTGTTAATTCCACAGATATAATTTTTTTTCGAAAGAAAAAGAAAATTGTCCGGTAAAACCTCGGCGAATTTTCCTGGCTAACGAACTTGTCCAAGCCACTTGCGAAAGGAAGGTGTGGCACATATATATATATATATATATATATATATATATATATATATATATATATATATATATATATATATATATATATATATATATATATATATATATAAACATATAAAGTCTGAAAAAAACCTCGGATTTGGTTTCCAGGGGTCCTAAGTAGCGCTCATTCGAAGAAATTTTTTCAAAATTCAAAAGTCGGGATCTCCTCATTAGTGAATTTTTGTACAGAAAATTCACTAAAACACATATTTGTTATTAAAAACATTTTTATGAAAATTCACTACCATAACGCACTTGCTGCGTCCAGAATGTTTTTCTTAAAATCATCCATAGATTCAGTCCCTTCAAAATCTTATTATGAAACACTCACACAAGTCAAAATGGACTAACTGTATAGACGTATTGTAAAATATTAGCCAATAAAGTATAAAGTATAGTCAAATACTATATAATGACAATACAGGACACTCCGGCTGATTTCGTGTTTCAAGAATATCAGCGCCCCTAGCGGATAGTACTGATGTTACGTCATTCGAGAACGTGTAACACTAGCAATTGCTGGTGTTTAACTGTGTATAATTAAGTTTGAGCTGTGTTTTTTACAATGAATGTTAGTGGTTGGGTGTGTGCAATCTATAATTGTTCGAATTATAACGTGCTAAATCTATCAAAGACATTTCATAGGTTTCCAAAGTATGGCGAAACGTAAATATGATTTGAAGAAGAAGACAAATTCAGAATCACTTTTATGCCAATATGTACAGTTCGCAGAAGATAAGTTATTGTGTAATATTTACCATCATGTACCTATTTACAGATAAACTTCGTGAACGGATGATTGAAAGGCTTCAATCATAACTTGTCTTCCAGTGCATCAATATATATATATATATATATATATATATATATATATATATATATATATATATATATATATATATATATATATATATATATATATATATGAACGCAAAAAAAGTTTTGCTTTAATAGAAAATGATATAAGAAAACCGTTGTTCTATATTCTTCTGTGTCCTTTTTTATTTCAGTATGGCATAAATTGTCACATTTTTTCACGTTTAAAATTATTTTACTTGGTAAAGGCTTTTAATTATTTATTTATTTATTCATTTACTACAAATACTCAACGGGAATTATCCCAAATTAAGAGTATGAATACAATACATATCATACACTATAAAAATTAACAAAGTAAAGTTCTACTAATTACCAAGCAGCGATGCAACGTGTCTCATTTCAGACTCACCACAACACAATATGTCTATTGACTGATGCACGCTGTTATAAATGGAGCACGATCTGTAAATCGGTGATTTAAGCCTAACATTGGTCCTAGGTGGCGGTAGATAAAAAAAGTCGTGTCTTCTATAAACCAAAAACTAACTATTAAATAATAATAATACAGCTATTCGAGAGAAAGACTTGTGCGCAATCAAAATTTTATGAAATACTAAAAAAATATATCTTTCAACACATATATAGAGTCACACGAAGTATATTGTAGATATTGACTTTAAATTTGGCAAAATGCATGTTCTCAGCTTGACACAATACAAATTTCGACCCCTCATGTTCTTTACCAAGGACTCAAGACACATATGAGGATTTTTAGATCACGCGCATTCCTATATTCAGCATCTTTGCATTTAGAAGTATGATTTATGATTGTCAAAGTGTATAAATATCATAGATAGAGAAATGTATAATATAATATATGTATGTATACAATCCCAGATTCAGACATGCATGAGTGACAAAATCAATTTGGAAGATGATAAAGATAATGGAGATTCTTTGTAAGAGATTTACAATAAATAGAGATACATGACTGTCTGCACCTGACAATATGAACCGTTCTCAGATCTCTAGAACACGAGAAACACATCCATATTAACAGGGTACAACTTCACCCTGTGATTACCCTAATCTAATCACTGGCTACACTACCGTCACCCAGCATTCAGTCCGCGACATTCTAACAATACTAGCCATTAATACTAGAGGTAAGTCCATGTAATTCTAAGCACTCTCCAGCACTGCACATTACACATGACTTTAACCTGTACAATCACGTTTATAATATTTTAATTAATTAATTAAACAATTTTTGTTTATCTATAAACTTACAAAAAATAATATCGCGGCATATTGATCCTTCCTTCTCATTATTTAGTCCCTACCGTTTGCTTACATATTAAAAGCCTCTCAATACTTTTGAATACTGAATAACGAATGCTTTATAATAAGGAAAAAACAAAGGAAAAGTATAAAACAAAGTACTGATACAAACTGAACAGATCGAAATCATTTTGTCAAGAACATCATCCTAATAATAATAAAAAAATAAAAAAATCATGTAACAATGCTAACTTGACCTAAACAAATACTATAAATAAACTGTCAACTATTCCTTAATTAACTTAAATAGCTTAAATTTATTTAAACTACCAGAAAACATCAAATAAATCTACTTATCAATTGACCACTTTACTTCTTCGTTGCGGCTCTTCTTGTCAGCCTTTTCTCACTAATATTGTTTTCTCTCGCAGCATCTGTTGGCAGAGTTTGTGAATGCTCTGCCGGCTGGTATGCTTCAAGTAAAGGTGAGTCTGCCCGTGGGAGTGTTCTACCTTCTGATAATGAACATCTGATGCTGTGTATCTGATCTCCGTCCTCCGGCGTATCCTGAAGTTGTTCAGCGGTGTATACTTCATCATTTACATAGAGCTTATTTCCTCTAATTGATGCATTTTGTTTTCTGTTCTTAGCTATTTTTAAATGTTGAACCAGTATTTTCCTTCCCTGCTGTTCCTCTCTTGTCAGGTCGTGTGAAACAAATATTGAAGTGCCTTTAAATTTATGAGACTGTTTCAAAATCTCCACTTTTTTTAAAAACGTTGATAGTTCCACTTTTACGACCTTTTTAGTTTTGCCAAATATGTCCACACTATTCACATCATATCTTTCCAGGTTAACTTCCAATATTTCCTTAAACTTCTCTGCAATAATTTTCAAGACTGTGTCCCTATTATTACTATCAGTGGCCAGTCCATGCACAATAATGTTATTTCTTTTGCTTTTCTTCTCTAAGTATTTAACTTTGCTCTGTAGCTCTTTGTTTTCAGCTTCAAGGTACTCTATCTTTTTATTAGCTATTTCAACATCATGTCTAAACAATTATCTTCCCAAGACAAGTTTTTAAAGAGACAAGTAGAAATAGCAAATTCAACCCTATAATAGATTTATTCACGGAAGTGAGAGTCAGTCTCACCTTTCATCTGCACAATTTCTTAATTATGTACTAAGTATATCAGTTACATATTTTAAAATATTAGATTAATAAGACAGTTTTCATGTAGATATATAGCAAATTGAGTACTGTGCTACCATTTATACCTAGAACAATTATTTATAGATAAGTACAAATTGTAACTTAATATCCTCAGAAACAGTTTTCAGTATATTCCTATACATACCCTTGAAATAGTAGTTTAACGACGATTGCAAGGTAGTACATTTAAATTATGATGAAATAAGATTATGGGTAAGAGAAATTTGCAGAATTATTCATGCTGAATTCATTTAGGTTTCAAGCTGATTGTTGATACAAATTCTATTTATAACTATATAATCAGAAAATTTTCACCGTTATGTGATGTACACGTTTTTATATTCATCTATAATAAACCAATTGTCTAAATTAAGGACATGCAGGTAAATATACAATTCAAATTACCTGCTCAGTTGTCAGTACTTCACGCGAGGTGACGCTAGTGTACTTGTCACAAATATCACCAATGCTAAAGCATAGGAGTCTCCCGTATTGTCATTATATAGTATTTGGTATAGTGTAATATAAAGTATTAAATATTTCCTAAAAACAAATCATGTTGATAGTGCATACATACTTAAACAAAACAAAGCAATTAGTAACAAGGGAGCTGAGCCATATCCTGGTACCTATATGCCTATGTAATGTTTGTATCACTCCATGCATATACAACATGTGGGTATTACTGTATTAGTTTACATTCTAAACACACTACTGTGATATTTGCTTAAAGCTGCACCATGAAACAAAAAAAAGTCTCGATGGTGCAGGTGCGTCATGATGGCGAATTTTCATAGAAATATTTCAAAACTTGGAAAATAACAAAATAGTTTCAGAAATACAAATTTGTTTCTGAAGAACCTGTTTGATTGGGTTGGCTGACAAACTTTTACGAACGATTATTGAAGCGAAAATTATAAATTGGACAGGTACCTCGCATTTTGTAAATTGCTTAGATGAGTTTGTAAGCCAGCTCAAAAGAACCAGTTTTTCTGGAAAAAAATGACATTTTCTCCAGAAGATTTTTGTGTCTTTGACAATAACAAAATTATTTCAATCAAAACATACACTACTTCCAGAGTGTTGAGAGAGAGGTTAGGTCACTAAAAAGTTATGAAACTATTCTTCGATCCACCGTCGAAACTTTTCTTTTAGCGAATTTTCATTAAGAAAAATTCGTAATATAGAGATCACGATGAAAAGCTTTTGAAAAAATTTCTTCAGATGAGCGCGAATTTGGGTCCCTAGAATCCAAAACCAAGGTCCATTAACATTTATATATATATATATATATATATATATATATATATATATATATATATATATATATATATATATATATATATATGTATATATATATATATATATATATATATATATATATATATATATATATATATATATATATATATATATATATATCCAAGCGATAACTCAAAAAATGCTAAACTGATTTCAATCAAACTTGGCACAAATCTTGTTCGGGCGAAAACCGAGGTCGATGTTGTGAATTTTACGTAATTTGGTGCACAATATTTTGCATCGTTTTTTTTTTCAAATTAAAAATAAAATCCCAAAGACATGCATTGAGACGACTTAGTGGTTAAAGCCCAATGCCTGACAGACAGAGTAGTTAACTGCCACGCGCAGATTGATTCATACAACAGGCATAAACCATACATCAACGGTAACCAAACTAAATATATACGAGGCATAAAACATACTACCCGGACCAACAATGAAATCTCGGCGGTAATGATGGAAAATGACAGACGACATGAAACTAAACATTTTCCAAGCGATTGTTATTTAACTGGGGGATTCAATCAATTGTTGAAAGCTACTATATTTGTAGCTTTATGAACAGCCTCAAGTACAGTTTCAGCGCAGCATAAATATATTATGGTGTCGCTTAATATAGTAGAAATATAAACAAAATCAAGCGAAGTATCTATAAAAATTATTTTAAAATAGTTTCTTTTATATTTAAGCTTAAACATAAGACGTCATATAAGACCGAAATAGTCGTGGGATGTGTTTCAATGATAATTCTACTAATTCTGTAGCTAATTGTTACGTATACTTTGAATATAATATTCCGGGCATAAAGTCGATCTAATGTATCATGTAAGCAACACGCCAGTTGACGTATACCTAGATGGCTGAGTGGTGACGCGCTTGCCTCATATGCAGAAGGTTACACGATCGAATCCAGCCCGATGAATGTTTGTTTTTTTATGTTTTATTTTGACATTCGGAGAAACAATAGTATACAGATTTTATGCGTTTTGAACAAGATCTCATTTTTGTTTAAAACGCCTAAATAAATTTGTCACCTTTGAGTCTGAAATTATAATTTTGTTATTGTTGATATTAAAAAAACCGGTTTGATTAGGTTGACTAAAACGAAATCATACTGACGATTAATAAGGAAAAATAACTGTTACGTTTATAATTTGGCAGATACTTTACTTGTCTAAATATGAATTAAGTTTCCATCTGGAAACCTTTTGTATAACTTTAATGAAGTTTGTAATACCAGTTTCTTTTAAAGAGACTTGCACTATCTACAGATATAGCAAAATTTAATTATTTAGCTTTATAGAAAATTGAGTTTTGGGCATTTTTCTCGAAAGGAGTTAGAACGCAAGATTTTTTTGATAATAGTGAGATATCGATGGTACCACTTTCGAAAGAATTCTTCATATGTGCGCGTACTAGGACCTCTAGAATAAATCTTCAAGGTGTGTGCAAGTTTAAAGTATTAACTTTACTAATTTGCCGTATAATAATAGTGTACAATTCTTATGAAAATTCGATACTATAACGCACTTGTTGCGTCTAGAGATTTTAATAATTCATCCAGTCAGCGACAGGCAGCTGATAGTTTTACTTCTTATTTCGCAAAAAGTTCTGGTTCCACCTATATCTCTTCACCTATAGTCCGCAGGTTGATTTCAAATGACATTGCTTTTTGTTGGCGGCTTTACAGATGAAGAAATCACTACAGCTGCTAAAAGAATTAAAGCTTACATATCCAGTAGACCTGATCTAGTTCCTGAGTTCTTAGTGAGCGGCTGTTTATATGGTTTCTTGACTGCACTTAAGAAAATGTTTTAATTTATTCTTAAATCGGGCACAGTCTCTACGATTTGGAAGCTGTCACGAGTTTGTCCTGTCTTCGAGGCGGGGGATAATGGTGATCCATCAAATTATCGTCTAGTATCTGTCTTATGTAAGATTTCCAAGGCCTGTCTTTTTCAGCGAAAATTGTGTCACATCAAAAACACACTATTCATTTCTCAGGGTGGTTTCATTCCGGAGAAATCTATTGTGACGAACTTAGTTGACATTAGACAATTCTTTGCATCCATTTTCGACCGATCTTCACAGTTTGATGTGTGTATCGATCTACTTAAGGCTTTCGGTTGTCTAAATCATTCACATTATGAGGGCCAGCGGGTTATCTGAGGGCTTCGAATCTTACCTGATATAGAATAAGGCAATTTTTTGAGGTTAGGGTTTCGAAGTCTAACATCTATAACACAACTTTGGGACTGCCGCAGGGTTCCATACTTGGTCCACTATTGTATAATATTTCTAGCCACCCTGTTAAACATGTTTTATATGTTCCTTTTTTTAATGTATGCTGATCTTATAGGATTTTTGAAAGTATTTCGAGTGTTGATGGCAGTTTGCAGCTCCAGAAGTATCTTGAGGTTCTTGAAGAATGGTGTTGTCGGAGTAATCTTTCTATAAAAGTGTCGTGTAGTGTCCTTCCTTCGAAATAAGCACCCAATTACTTTCAGTTACAATTTAAAAGGGCTTGCACTTAGTCGCCCCAGGACAGTTAGGGACCTTGGAATTGTTTTTGATGGTACTCTATCTTTTAAACCACACTATGGACAGACTATCAGTTCTGCTCACAAGACTCTTGGGTTTCTAATAATAAACAGCAAAAATGTATCTTTGACTGACACTTTTTCTCTACTCTTTTGTTGTCTGATTAGGTAGATACTTGAATATGACTCGGTTATGTGGGCACCTACTTATGAGATACATGCGGCAAACCTTGAATCGATAAAAAGGAAATTTCTAAAATTTCGAAGCTTTCGAGAGGATGGTCAATATGCTCCTATTGATTTTCCTCAGAAAAGTTTAGTTCTTCGCTTGATGCTCAGGTAGTGTAGTTTCGTTTTATTTTTATACAAATTAGTTAATTCTGTGTTTGACTGCCCAAACCTGGTTACGGAAAATTATGTTAAAAGTAGAAGTCTATTGTTAGACTCCATGGCCTACTACTATTTGAACACTGTTTTTGTCATTTGTTTTCTGGTATTGGATTTTATAGCCTACTATCCTCAAAACGGTTTTTCTCAAAATTGTCAGTACAATTGGCAGATTTCCCAAGCATGTTGTACATCATTGGAAATCTATTTTCACAGGCTATCTCATGAGCAAAAAATCCGATATGGCTGTCATAATAAAAACAAACGTTGATACATGAAGCTCAAAAACAAATGATAATCCAAAGCTGAAAATAGCACAAAAAGATTACTCTGTAAAAAGTGTCCTGATAATGTGCAAGTCTTAGACATGTCAGACCAACGCCTACTTAGATATTGAAGAAGAAAAAATCGAAAATTTTGGTTTTTTCAAAATAACTCGAAAACGAAAAGAGGCAGAGCAAAATACAAGTCATATTTGGAACGAGCGTAACATTCTACAAAACATTGCTAATTTAACGGTCTCCCTACCTCTAATAATAACGGAGATAGCAATACATTCCCATCCAGTTCACTGTATAACGAATTTATTGAGGCCTCAAAATGTATTCTAAATATTTGAGTTATATAAAGTGGACAGCATTATTTCGCTCAAATTTAATTTGATATAGTTACCGACATTTTTCAGATTCACAAACATTTTTCTCTTAATTGCTAACTCTGGCATTTCCACGTTGCAACAACTGCCGAGTATAAATATTTATATTTCTATTTTTGGGTCGTATTTACATTTGTTAAACAATGGCTATTAAACTTGGCGTTATATTTCTGCTTTTTGTTATGTTTTCCGAATGAATAGAGATAGTTAATTTATAATAAAAAATGAATGATTTAATGTTTTTGCGAACTACGTTTAGTAGATACGTAATAATGTAAAAAAGCAGTAAATGGTTTGGCTGGCAAATTATAGTATTTTGCCTTCTTACATAGGTAATTTGTGCACCTGTGGTGGGCATGATCATTTACTTTAATATATGTTTAATGGCTACCGTTTCAATTACAGTCATTGAATATACGACAATCAGTTTAGTAGTTTAATGTTTTTGTTTAAGTTCTAAAGAGGCAATATATAAGCTCTGCTACGAAGACCTTGGCTTACATTAAACACACCATTGAGTCTAAATTATTATTATTATAGCTTTAATGCTTAACTTTTAGTTTTTAATATACATAAAAATGTTTTTAATGGAAAATATGTCTCTCTAATACAAGCAGGCATTAATCTGGTTACCGGTATAACCTATATAGTAGAAACAATGTACAATATTTTATCAAAATAACAAGTTGTTTGAAAATATTCAAAAATGTTCCGAAAATAAACTTTAAAAGTTTCCGAGAAAACTGGTTTCCTAGCCAACAAACATTAGGTTGATAGCAAATTGAGAAATTACAAGGATTTAATGAAAATTCGCTACCAAAACGCACTTACTTCGTCCCGATTTTTTTTCTTACAAACATGCATCATATTTCGTTAAAAAATGCAAAAATTCAATAATAAGTGTGTTCGAAAAAAAACAATAATTGTAGGGATCAACAACGACTTACGGACCAGTCTGTGATTGTCAAGATAATTTTATAAGATGCATATTAAGACACCCTATAATTAACGTATACAATTTTTTCTCGTATCTTATATAATAACAATTATATTGAGCTTTACCGTAGAAATGCGTCACCTTGTGTACATGCAAACAGATAAAAACTAAAACTAAACCCGGATCTGGATTCTAGGGGGCCTCGTTTGCGCTCAATTGCAGAAATCTTTTTAAAATTGAAAAGTCGCTGTCTTCTCTTAAAGAATTTTTTCTACGAAAATTAGGTAAATAATTATAGATTGTTAAACCATAAACTTAGCTAAACCTACAGCCAAAGCATCAACTTAACTAAACCCACAGCCAAAGCATCAGACAAAGGGTCTATTTGAAATGAATTTTCTGTAAATATTTGACTAAAATGAAGAACAATGGCGATTGGAGCTGAAACTTAAGGGTTTGCAGAACACCCTTGCGACATTTTCTTTACATAATCCGTATGTTTCTCAGGTTCTTTGCCCAAATGTTGCGAATTGTGACGTTTCAAATCGCGACTTTGACGTTTTCTTGAAAACCCCATTTTTTTCTTTAAATGCCTATAACTTTTTTGTTTTTTAACTTACAGACCTAAATTTTGCTACAAAATTTTCCGGGAAAAGCTGGGCCAATTTTCCTGGCTAACGAATTTGTCCAAGCTACTTTCAAAAGGAAGTTACTCACCAAATTTGATCAAAATCGGCTAATTATTTTTTGAGTTATCGGTGTGATATGCATATATATATATATATATATATATATATATATATATATATATATATATATATATATATATATATATATATATATACCGAATGACAACTTTCGAAACGGAACATAGGCGAATAGCATGGGAAATCACATATTTGCAGTTTGCTACTCACCTCTTTAATCTACAAGAACGGTAGTGGTGTCTATCAAAAAAGAATTAATTTTCTGAGCCTGCTGATAGCAAATACCTACTAATTAAATGCTCTTTTTATCATGAAATGATAATTTAAATATTTTGAAAATGAGCTGCCATGACATGCTAAATTCGAATAATTTTGTTACTGTCAAATCAAACATTTTTGACATGCTAAAGTCGAATAAGTTTGTTACTGTCAAATCAAACATTTTTGGTTACCAATACATATTTTCCTGAAAAGCTTTAAAATGTATGATAATAATAGGTATAGTAATGAGGAACGAGTGTTTATTGTAAAAACATATTACAGTGCTGGCAGTTTGCGAAGAGTTCGAGATTTGTTCTCAGTTGAGTACGATGATCGACCCATTCCATCCGTGAGCACAATCCAACGTATTTTAATAAAAATTTGAAGAAACTGGAAATGTAGCAGTAGAAAATAGGGGTGGTAAGCTTACAGCTGAATTTGTATTATTTCAATATCAATGTGTTTTTATAATGAAACAGGCGTTAGAAGACAAGTTAATGCAGAACTAGAGGAAAGGGTGCTAGCGTTATTCAATGTCAATCCAACTACAAGTACTAGAGTTGCAGCAGAAGAATGTGGTGTTTCTCGGGGGCGTGTGCGAAAAATACTTAAAAAACACAACTACCACCCGTACAAGCCGCAGTGCCATCAAGATTTGTTGGCAATAGATGAAGAGAGCAGGCGTATATTTTGAGAAGATGTTATGGAACGCGTCAATCGGGATCGCCAATTTTTTTCATCGATTTGCTTTACTGACGAGTGCACGTTTACGCTAAATAATGATCCTAACGTACAGAATACAAGATACTGGGCGCAACAAAACCCAAGGTTACAACTTTCGACGAGATACCTTCAGAAAATTAATGTTTGGGCAGGCATTTTTAATAATCATATCATTGGACCGTTTGAATTAATTGGCAATTTAAATTCAGAAATTTATTTGGAACTCTTGGTAAATAAGGTATGTCCTGTATTAGACGAAGTTGCAAATGAAAACCGGGAAGTCTAGTTTCAGCAGGATGGTTGTCCAATTCATTTTGGTGTAGACGTAAGAACCTGTTTAGATATTTTTTTCCTAATCATTGGATTGCTCGCGGTGGTAATATTAATTGGCCGGCCAGATCTCCCAATTTGGCAACTTGTGACTTCTTCTTGTGGGGTCGCCTTAAAAACAAAATTTATAAAACTCGTCGCCCAAATATTAATTCTTTGAGGGAGGCTATCTTTGCTGAATGTGCACGCGTTAATAACCAACAACTCGCACAAGTTCGAAAGGCATTTTATAATAGGTTAGGATATTATTTATACCAAAATGGGGGACTATTTGAATATTTGTTATAATTGTTTCAGTTAAATTATTGTTACTTATTTTTTGTTAATAGTTAATTTTATTATTGTTCCGGAACTGCAGGCACTACTGTTATAATTGCTTTTTCTTCAAAGTGTCTTATGTTAAAACAAAATCATGGTAAACAAGGATTTTCGTAATTTTTTTATAATGTGCAATCAGCATTATGCCCGATTATCAGATCATCGTACTTAACTGAGGACAAATCTCAAACTTTTCGCAAACTGCCAGCACTGTAATATGTTTTTACAATAAACAGTTGTTCCTCATTACTATAGCTATTATTATTATTATTATTATTATTATTCATTGTCAAGCTTTTCAGGAAAATGTGTATTGATAATCAGAAATGTCTGATTTGAGAGTAACAAAATATTTGGAATTTGGCAAGTCATGGCTGCTCACACTTTTAATTTTGCAAATATTTGATTTCCCATGTTATTCGCCTATGTTCCGCTTTGAAAGTTGTCACTCGGTATATATATATATATATATATATATATATATATATATATATATATATATATATATATATATATATATATATATATATATATATATATATATATATATATATATATATGAAATATGCTTGGTTTTTAGGTTGACCCGTGTCCAGAATTTATTTAACCTCGACGTTTTGTCTCCTGTTTTGCAGCCATTTTCAAGAGGTTAAGGAAATATAAAAGAAATTGAACTTTAAGGCCTCAATCTGCCTACTTTTAAAGCAATGGATAAGGATAGGTTGGGCTGTTGTAGTTCGATTATGGGCTCTCAATCTGCCTACTCACTAAGTCTCGCTGGAAATCGTCTCTGAGGTCTCAGTGTGTTCAACCCCAAACCTGAGAGAGATCTGACAGTTCGTCGTAAGTCTTATATTATTTATAACGTTTCGTCCACCTGTCTCGTTATTAGCGTAATTAGTCAAGTCAAAGTTTATTAAGTCAGGCGCTCTTGTAACGGTACTTATAGGAGTAAGCGGATTAGGGGTATGTATTTGTTGGGTCAGGTAATGGGGCAGTTAAATTGTCTATTGAATTAATTGGATGTTGCTTGTGGTGATGAAGATATATAGGCTTCTAAATAATCGAAAGTCGAAGGCCATCATCTCTCTTATTTAAACACTCGGGACGTTCTTCGAACTCGATCGCTTCGGGAATGATTCTGGTTTTGAAGTTGTAAGCCGGGATATTGTTTTGACATTGTCAGCGTCTTTTTTGTGTCGTGTATAAATATGCTGCAAGGCCATTACGGATGAGGGGTAGGATTTTCTAGCTGCGAGGGTGTGTTCATATATTCTATTGTGGATACGTCTATTAGTTTGTCCTATATGCGTTCGGGAGCAGTCTAAACAGAGAAATTCGTAAACTCAGTGGGATTAGTTTGGAATCGTATCCTTGGGAGTTTTTATTAGATTTGACGGTTTTTGCCCTGTTGTGAATATGGTTTTAGCGAATTTTTTTTTAAAAAATTCGCTTATGGGGAGATCTGTGTTTATATATATATATATATATATATATATATATATATATATATATATATATATATATATATATATATATATATATATATATATATCCGACCGATAACTCAAAAAATAATGGACCGATCTTGATAAAATTTGCAGAGTACCTTCCTTTTGCAAGTGGCTTGGATAAGTTCGTTAGCCAGGAAAATCTGACCAGGTTTTCCAGGAAAATTTTGTGTTTTCTTTATAAAAAAATTCATATCTCCGGAAATAACAAAGTAAGGGCAACCAAATTTGGTACGCGTGTTTGTATTATAAAGAGTGAACTCTGTACCAAAATTTAAGTCCATAGCTTTAAAGACAAAGAAGTTATGGGCAGTTAAAGCAATAAATGTAGGAGTTTTCCTCAAAACGTCAAACTCGCAATATTAAACGTCAAAATTGGCAATGTTTAGGCAAAGAATGTAAAACAAATACCATTTGTGAAAAGAAAATGTTGCAAGAAGAGTGTTCTGCAAACCCTTAAGTTTCAGATTCAACCGTCATTGCCCTTCATTTTACTAAAACGTTTACAGGAAATCCATTTCAAATAGACCCTTTCTCTGGTGCTTTGGCTGTCAGTTTAGTTAAGTTTGGTAGCTGTTTGGATATTTATTTGTAGGTTTAGTGAAATTTATGGTTTAACGGCCTATAATTTTTTTAGCTAATTATCGTGGAACAAATTTGTTAATGCATTTTTGCATTTTTTATCGAAATATGATGCGTTTATCTTAAAAAAAATCTGGACGCAGTAAGTGCGTTTTGGTTGCGAATTTTCGGTAAATTTGCAGTTAAGCTCCCGAACGCTTTTCAAAACACTGTTTTCAGAAACCTGCCTAGAGCCCCCCCTGGATCCGAAAACCCCAAGAAAAATTTGTTGTTCACACTCCCCAAGGAAGTTACGGGACCAGGAGTGAGTAGGGGTGCATAATTTTTTAGCTAATTTTTTTAGAACAAATTCGTTAATGTAATTTTGCATTTTTTATCGAAATATGATGCGTTTATAAGAAAAAAATCTGGACGCAGTAAGTGCGTTTTGGTAGCGAATTTTCGGTAAATTTGCAGTTTAGCTCCCGAACGCTTTTCAAAACACTGTTTTCAGAAACCTGCCTAGAGCCCCCCCTGGATCCACAAACCCCAAGAAAAATTTGTTGTTCACACTCCCCAAGGAAGTTACGGGACCAGGAGTGAGTAGGGGTGCATAATTTTTTTAGCTAATTTTTGTAGAACAAATTCGTGAATGCATTTTTCCATTTTTTTGTCGAAATATGATGCGTTTGCAAGAAAAAAATCTGGACGCAGTAAGTGCGTTTTGGTAGCGAATTTTCGATAAATTTGCAGTTTAGCTCCCGAACGCTTTTCAAAAAACTGTTTTCAGGAACCTGCCTAGGCCCCCACCCCTCTAGATCCACAAACCCCAAAAAAAATTTCTTGTTCACTCTCCCCAAGGAAGTTACGGGACCAGGAGTAAGTAGGGGTGTATAATTTTTTTAAACTAATTTTCGTAGAACAAATTCGTTAATGCATTTTTGCATTTTTTATCAAAATATGATGCGTTTGTAAGAAAAAAATCTGGACGCAGTAAGTGCGTTTTGGTAGCAAATTTTCGGTAAATTTGCAGTTTAGCTCCCGAACGTTTTTCAAAAAACTGTTCAGAAACCTGCAGGTGAGGTCCTAGTAATGTCTCTGAAAACAATTTGTTGAAAAGCGTTCGGGCGCTAATCTGCAAATTTACCAAAGTTTCATTAAATCCTTCAAATTTCAATAACTCAATTTGCTATTAACGTAAGCTTTGTTGGATAGAAAACCAACATTTAAGTTTATTTTCGGAAAATTTTTGTATATTTTCAAACAATAAGTAATTTTGATAAAATATAGTACATTGTTTCTACTACATAGGCTATACCGGTAATCAGATTGATGCCTGCTCGCATTTGCTATTAAAAACATTTTTATGGAAAATCACTTCCATAACACATTTGCTGCATCTAGACTTTTGAAAAATGTTTATATATTTTCAAACAATAAATTTGTTTCAATGAAATATGATACATTGTTTCTACTATATAGGCAACCAAGTTTGATGCCTGCTTTCATCAAAGAATGACATTTGCTATTAAAAATATTTTAAAGAAAATTCGCTACCATAACGCACTTGCTGCGTCCCGAGATTTTTATATTATAGGTTCTAAAAATTTGGCTGATTTTGTCGGTGAGATTTTACTTTAAATATATATATATATATATATATATATATATATATATATATATATATATATATATATATATATATATATATATATATTTATATACTCAAAAAATTGTGTGAAAGCCGTCAGTTGCAAAATAAAACTCTTTATTATATGCCGAGCTTTCGGAAAAAAATTATTCCGTTCTCAAGGCTACAACATGGAAAGAAAAAAGTTTACAATTTACATAGGAAAAATATAAAAGTTTAAAATACTTACAAATAACGTGAGTTTTACTAAACTAATTATTCAATAAAAAACAGGAAAACACCTTTTTATAAATTTGAGTGAAGTCGAAAAGTGCCAAATTGGCATATAAACCTAACTATTGTCTAATTGAATTTGTTTTTTTGTTTTTGTCTAGAAAATATAAATAGGGGAAGTGATTTCTAAGATTATTATCTTTCTTTAAGTTTATTAAATTGTCGTTAAAAGTAATTTCAAATTCTTCTAAACACATTCTTTTATTACTTAAGGTTTCACAGTGTAAAATAGGAACATTACTAAAATTTATATTATGGCCAGTGTCGAGATTACATTCTGACAGAGCGCAAGTTCTTTTTTGTAAACGTATGTCACTTTTGTGCTGTGTTAACATATCTTTAAGGACGCTGCTTGTTTGGCCAATGTATCTGAAACTACAATTATTACACTGGCCACAAAATAAATTTTAGTAATGTTTCTATTTTAGACTGTGAAACCTTAAGTAATAAAAGAAGGTGTTTAGAAGAATTTGAAATTACTTTTAACGACAATTTAATAAACTTAAAGAAAGATAATAATTTTAGAAATCACTACCCCTATTTACATTTCCTAGGCAAAAACAAAAACAAATTCAATTAGACAATAGTTAGCTTTATATGTCAGTTTGGCACTTTTCGACTTCAC
Source organism: Tillus elongatus (assembly GCA_964006375.1). Taxonomy (NCBI): domain Eukaryota; kingdom Metazoa; phylum Arthropoda; class Insecta; order Coleoptera; family Cleridae; genus Tillus; species Tillus elongatus. Next base: position 172,758,285 of record OZ023265.1, on the reverse strand, counting down.
TCAAATTTATAAAAAGGTGTTTTCCTGTTTTTTATTGAATAATTAGTTTAGTAAAACTCACGTTATTTGTAAGTATTTTAAACTTTTATATTTTTCCTATGTAAATTGTAAACTTTTTTCTTTCCATGTTGTAGCCTTGAGAACGGAATAATTTTTTTCCGAAAGCTCGGCATATAATAAAGAGTTTTATTTTGCAACTGACGGCTTTCCCACAATTTTTTGATAAATAACAATATTACCGTCACAAAAACTTAATACTATATATATATATATATATATATATATATATATATATATATATATATATATATATATATAATCTGACCTCCAAACATTGTGATAAATATTTTAAAGTCATAATGTCGCGCCCTCCTCATCAGCAATTTTTTTCTACAACAATTATCTAATACATAAATAAAAGTCTCATTTTTGTGTGGCTGACACTACTGAAACTAAATACAAATTAAATTTTACCATTTGCAACAAGAAAATGAATGACAACCGATATTTTGAAACGAACACGCAATAAAAAATAAGTTGGAAGACAATTAATTAACTATTATTGATGAGTACAGCTGGAACTATGACATAACATGTGCCATCAATTTTGAAAAACGCTATATACATTACAACCTAACATCTGGATTGGAGTATCACGTGAAGTTAATTTCGTATTACTCATTTAAAAATAAATATGGATATTTATAATAACTTTTTTTTAACACTGATTAATGTGAGTGACAATTGCGGAAAATGCTAGGTAGGTGTAAATGTGTTAAAAATGATCAATTCTGTGAAATATTGAACACTAAAAATAAGTGGCTAAGTAAATTTTAATGTTATCTATCAAAGTTAACGTACTTAACGTGATACTACAGGTGTAACTTAACTATTTCACTAATACATTGTATGAAGAAAATTTAGATTCGACCTCTGAGGTTAATGTATACGTAAATATAGTTATCTCACGGCAAGGGTCAAACCGCGTTGAACACATCAGTGCGACCATCGAAGTTAAGCAACCTCGACAAGGTCAGTATTTGGATGGGTGACCACCTGGGAACGCCGTGTGTTGTTGAATACCCTCGAAAGGCGAACCATCGAATAATTTGTCAATTAGCTTTTTAAATGCCCATAACTGATTTGTCTTTTAACTCAAAATTTTGGTGCGTAATTTCCTTTTTATGATATGGACCCGCGTACCATTTTGGTTGCCCTAACTTTGTTATTTCCGGAGATATAAAAATTTTTCTACGAAAATTCACTAAAGGACTGATGTAGGCCAAAAATATGCTCATTTGGCAAAAGATCACTGGGGGATGTCTTGTTCTCGGATGAGACACGATTTTTGATGCAGTGGTACTGATGAAAATTCGTACGAGAAGGTGTGGACGAAAAGTGAACTGCAGGACTTGGTCCAGACAGTGAAACATCCAGTCAAAAAGATGCTTTGGGGCGGTTTTTCATATATGAAAACAGGAAAACTTATACCTCTCGAAGGCATGTGTCATGTTTCCAAGAGAATGGTGAAATATTTCAAGGACAAAAATGTTCCCTTCTAGATTGGCCTGGAAACTCACCTGATATGAACCCTATTGAGAAAGTGTGGTTTATATGCAAGGCCAGATCGCTAAAAATGAATTGTACAACAAAAGTAAGATGATTGAGGCTGTCAATCGATTCTAGATGACCAAATCAATTAGAATTGCAAAAAATTAATTGACTTTATGGCAAAACAAGTTGAAGCTATAATAACATCCAAAGGGAGAACATTCACCCTCTTGCACAATACCAAATATTAGTAGGTACTCTTTGTATTTTTTTTCAATAAACGATATTTAACGCTGTAATAAAATCCAAAGGGGGAACATACACCCTCTTGCATAATACCAAATATTAGTAGGTACTGTTTGTAATTTTTTTTTCAATAAACGATATTTAACGCTATAATAAAATCCAAAGGGGAACATACACCCTCTTGCACAATACCAAATATTAGTAGGTACTCTTTGTATATATTTTTTCACTAAACGATATTTAACGCTATAATAAAATCCAAAAGGGGAACATACACCCTCTTGCATAATACCAAATATTAGTAGGTACTGTTTGTAATTTTTTTTCACTAAACGATATTTAACGCTATAATAAAATCCAAAAGGGGAACATACACCCTCTTGCATAATACCAAATATTAGTAGGTACTGTTTGTAATTTTTTTTCACTAAGCGATATTTAACGCTATAATAAAATCCAAAGGGGAACATACACCCTCTTAGATAATACCAAATATTAGTAGGTACTCTTTGTATATTTTTTTTCACTAAACGATATTTAACGCTATAATAAAATCCAAAAGGGGAACATACACCCTCTTGCATAATACCAAATATTAGTAGGTACTGTTTGTAATTTTTTTTCACTAAACGATATTTAACGCTATAATAAAATCCAAAGGGGGAACATACACCCTCTTGCATAATACCAAATATTAGTAGGTACTGTTTGTAATTTTTTTTTCAATAAAAGATATTTAACGCTATAATAAAATCCAAAGGGGGAACATACACCCTCTTGCACAATACCAAATATTAGTAGGTACTCTTTGTATATTTTTTTTCACTAAACGATATTTAACGCTATAATAAAATCCAAAAGGGGAACATACACCCTCTTGCATAATACCAAATATTAGTAGGTACTGTTTGTAATTTTTTTTCACTAAGCGATATTTAACGCTATAATAAAATCCAAAGGAGAACATACACCCTCTTAGATAATACCAAATATTAGTAGGTACTCTTTGTATATATTTTTTCACTAAACGATATTTAACGCTATAATAAAATCCAAAAGGGGAACATACACCCTCTTGCATAATACCAAATATTAGTAGGTACTGTTTGTAATTTTTTTTCACTAAACGATATTTAACGCTATAATAAAATCCAAAAGGGGAACATACACCCTCTTGCATAATACCAAATATTAGTAGGTACTGTTTGTAATTTTTTTCACTAAGCGATATTTAACGCTATAATAAAATCCAAAGGGGAACATACACCCTCTTAGATAATACCAAATATTAGTAGGTACTCTTTGTATTTTTTTTTTCACTAAACGATATTTAACGCTATAATAAAATCCAAAAGGGGAACATACACCCTCTTGCATAATACCAAATATTAGTAGGTACTGTTTGTAACTTTTTTTCACTAAGCGATATTTAACGCTATAATAAAATCCAAAGGGGAACATACACCCTCTTAGATAATACCAAATATTAGTAGGTACTCTTTGTATATTTTTTTTCCCTAAACGATATTTAACGCTATAATAAAATCCAAAAGGGGAACATACACCCTCTTGCATAATACCAAATATTAGTAGGTACTGTTTGTAATTTTTTTTCATTAAGCGATATTTAACGCTATAATAAAATCCAAAGGGGAACATACACCCTCTTAGATAATACCAAATATTAGTAGGTACTCTTTGTATATTTTTTTTCACTAAACGATATTTAACGCTATAATAAAATCCAAAAGGGGAACATACACCCTCTTGCATAATACCAAATATTAGTAGGTACTGTTTGTAATTTTTTTTCACTAAGCGATATTTAACGCTATAGTAAAATCCAAAGGGGAACATACACCCTCTTAGATAATACCAAATATTAGTAGGTACTCTTTGTATATATTTTTTTTCAATAAACAATATTTAACGCTATAATAAAATCCAAAAGAGGAACATACACCCTCTTGCATAATACCAAATATTAGTAGGTACTGTTTGTATTTTTTTTCAATAAACGATATTTAACGCTATAATAAAATCCAGAGGGGAACATACACCCTCTTAGATAATACCAAATATTAGTAGGCACTGTTTGTATTATTATTATTTTTTCAATAGACGACGTAAGGCTAGATGCATTCTCACAACAATTAGAACCGTAGACCGGTTTCGCTCTAATTAGAGCTCGTCAGTACGGCATACTAATTGCAGTGAAAATACACCTATAAAGTAGTGATGGGTCGTTATTTAACTGTCAGCTATTTTTAAACGGTTACCGAGCCGTAACGGTAACCACCAGTTATGTATTTATAAAAATAACAGCTTAAAAAGTAACTCTTTTTACACTAAACTAGAATTCGGAGTCGTGTCTGTTTCAGTTCTACTGCAGCTAGGTTCGATGAATAAACATCGGTTTTCATCGGCAACTGTTATTTAACCATTTAACGGGATGAATAGCCTTGAGATTGGGAATGCTAAATATGTATGGTTATACAGTATAGAGCGGACTGTACTTCATAACATTATTATTTATACTGGTGTGCTCGCTCTCGCTCACAGCTTTAGGGACGTACGATTCGGTACAATAAAACGGTTTAATTTTAATTTTAACTTAAACCGGTAGTTGATGGGGATACGGCATACGGACACTACTACACAGAGTTATTCTGTTAAACTGAGAAGCTGTTATTTTTGAAACAGTTGAGTTTCCCACTAGTATGTAAAGCCAAATATTTAAAAATAAAAAATGTTGGGTGAAAAGATGAATTTTTGTAAAAACGTGTTATTACTTTCACTATAGACAACGCAAAATAGGGTTATTTCAAGTGAAAGTAAAGTACTTATTTATTTAAATTTATATACATTACCTAAGAAAACAGTTAACACGTCATTTTCGTTTGTCTGATAATATAGTTATCAAATTGATAAAAATATATAATGATACAACATTTTTTAATATCTATATACATTTAAATATAAAAAATTAAATGAATATATATATATATATATATATATATATATATATATATATATATATATATATATATATATATATATATATATATATATATATATATATATCAGGGTGTTTCCAAATTGATGCGAAAAATTTTACAGGGTGATTCTTTGGAGAAAAATAAGGGGTGTCTTTTTATTAAGTTTTTCTTGAAACCCCTTCTCCTCCAAGTTACAGCCCTTTTAAATTTTTGAAACTAATTTTAAAACAACGAATATTAAAATAAGTAAATAAGCAATTAATACTATATATCTTCCAATTTTTTTTAAAACTCAAACTCAATTTTTTATACTGTTGGCTGTTGTTTGCACCGTTTTTAAAAGTGGACTGATAAAGATGACCAGTGAACCGAAAACGTAACTAGAGATAGAGATCTTTCTAAGAAAGAATAAAAGCATAATGTAATAACAAACCATATGTACAGAATAAAGGCAAATTTCTTTACCGAAATTTTATGAGCTGCGTTATGTTATGGTGTTCTTAGAATCACTCTCTGTGTAGCAATAAAAGTTCTAACGTCTAACGTCCCAAGACGTGATAAATAATGATATTTATTGATTCTTGCTGTGGCATTGACATTTACGTACGACCCCTCATAAAATAAATTTGTTAGAAATGACTAGTTTATAATTCCTAAAACATCTAAGTAAATAATAATATAAGACTCCTTTCTGATTTCTAAAAGTTTCACTTCAGAGTGGCAAAAGATTTACGACACGCTTATTATAATTTCTTAACCCTTTGTTTCCTTTTCATATCGACAAAATTTGAGATTTATACACTACGTGAAATAACGGGGTAAAAATACAATGCATTTATACTAGTGTGCTCGCTCTCGCTCACTGCTTTGGGAATGTAGGATACTATCGATCGACTATCCACTTTAAAATAACTGAAGCCGTTATTTTCAACGGTTAATATTAAATAACGTTAACGGCTTCAACTGTTAACAGAAAATAACCGTTTTTCCCATCACTACTGTAAAGTAATACGACTAAAGTAGCCAGTCTTTCAACTGAGTGGTGAGAGTGTCCCCACCTAGTTGTGGAAGCAAGTAGTATGCTGTCACATCAGCTCCAAATAACACAAAGTGTTAAAAAATAGAGACTGTATACAACAAACTGACAATTTAGTAAATTGTCAGCCCTGGCCCATTTCTACCCTAATATAGGGACAAAGTATGTAAGGCTAGATGCATTGGTGGCGACACGCTCACCACTTAGTGTTGAAAGGTTGGCTACTTTAGCCGTATTACTTTATAGGTGCATTTTCACTGCAATTAGTATGCCATAATGACGAGCTCTAATGAGAGCGAAACCGGTCTACGGTTCTAATTGTTGTGAGAATGCATCTAGCCTTACATACTTTGTCCCTATATTAGGGTAGAAATGGACCAGGGCTAACAATTTATTAAATTGTTAGTTACTTGTATACAGTCTCTATTTTTTAACACTTGTGATATTTGGAGCTGGCGTGACAACATACTACTTGGTTCCTCAACTAGGTGGCGACACACTCACCACTCACTTAGTGTCAATAAACAATATTTAACGCTATAATAAAATCCAAAGGGGGAACATACACCCTCTTGCATAACACCAAATATTAGTAGGTACTGTTTGTTTGTTGTTTTTTTTTCAATAAACGATATTTAACAAAAATCTGCATGTGGTCACATTAATTTTCCTCAAAAGTGTTCATTAAATACCTGTACGGGCACAGGAGCCGTAATTATCCTTATTTAAGGCTTATTTTCAATAGTTTGCTATCAATCTTGTTAATTTAATATTAGCATATTATTTTCATAAGATCAAACATAGTATGTATCTTTGTTTTGTAAATATCTTGGGAGATTTTGCTAACCAGCCCAATCGGACTGGTCATTCCCAAAAAATTAAAGCTTTCTCCAAAATATTGTTGTATCTCGGCAGACAATAAAGTAATTTTGATGAATAATGAAACGTTGTGCTTATGTATAAAAACTCGGGACGCAGCAAGTGCGTTATGGTAGTGAATTTTCTTAAATATGTTTTTATTGCAAATATGTCTGTTTTCTTTTTATTTAAGAAAGCAGGCATCAATTTTGGTGACCAGTATAACCTATATAGTAAAAACAATGTGCCATGTTTCATAAAAATAACTTTATTGTGTGAAAATGTACAAAAATTTCCAAAAGTAAACTTAAAGTGTTCCCACAAAAACTCATTTCTTGGTCAACCTTATAGGTTAATAGCAAATTGGGCTATTCAAATATGAAGCATTTGATCAAAATTCGCTAACATAACGCACTTGCTGCATCCAGAATTTCTTTTCTTACAAACATGCATTATATTTCGATGGAAAATGCAAAAACGCAATAACATAAGGCGTGTTTGATTAAAAAAATAAGAAAATTTGTATCACCAACGACTTATGGGCCACCCTATGATTGTAGAAATATTTTTTAAGATGTAGCTCAAGACACCCTATAATTAATATATAAAAAAAATTTTCGTATCTTGTATAATAACGGACATATTGAGCTTTATTGATTTTTTACGAAAATTCGACAAAAATTATATACCATTAAACGATAAACTCTATAGCTTAGGCTACTGCCAAACATCAGAGAAAGGGTCTATTTGAAATGAATTTTCTGGAAACATTTTATTAAAATGAAGGACAATGACGGTTGAAGCTAAGACTTCTGGGTTTGTGAAACATTCTTCTTGAGACATTTTCTTTCCATAGACCGTACTAGATTCAAGTTCTTTGCCTAAATGTTGCCAATTTTTGACGTTTTAAATCGCAATTTTGACATTTTGAGGAAAATCCCAATAAATTTTTATTTAAATGCCTATAACTTTTTTGATTTGATCTACAGAGCTAAATTTTGGTAGGTAGCTTACGTATAATGATATAAACCTGCATACCAAATTTGGTTGCCCTTACTTTGTTAATTTTTGAGATATAAATTTTTTACAATTTTTTTCGAAAGAAAACTCAAAATTTTCCGGGAAAACCTGGGCCGATTTTCCTGGCTAACGA